>PVJA010037309.1:0-20456 GCA_004027025.1 Myocastor coypus
TTTTCATAGAAGAAAAACCATGTGAAAGTTAAGTTTGTTCCTCTTGATTTCATTTAATATTATGGTCTCAAAGTTCATTCAGGCGAGATAGCTCAGTGATCTAAAGCACCTGCTTACGCAAGCTTAGGCTACCATAGGGACCACAGTTCGATCCCTGGCACCACATGCTGTACCAGCTCCATCCCCAGGGCAGGCTGAGCTGGCCATAATATTAAGTAAATAAATAAATGAATAAGTTTTTTTTTTAATTCACCTATTTTCCTACAAATGATACCAGTTTGTTTCTCTTCATGGCAGAGTTACATAGCCCATTGTGTGTAAAGGCCACATTTTCTTTATCCATTCATCTCGTGATTACCTAAAGGCTACTTACAAGATTAGCTATTATGAATTGTGCTGCTATAAACATGGATGGGCATGTATCGCTGTAATATGATGACTTGTATGTATGTATGTATGTATGTATGTATGTATGTATGTTATGGCCAGCTCAGCCTGCCCTAGAGATGGGGCTGGCGCAGCATCCGGTGCTAGGGCTCAAACCATAGTCCCTGCAGTTGCCTAAGCTTGCCTAAGCAGGCACTTCAGACCGCTGAGCTATGTTGCTGGCCCCACCATTTTTAATTTTTTGAGTACTCTCTATTCTTATTTCCATAGTAGTTGTACCAGTTTGTGCTACCACCAACAATGGAGAAGCACAAACACCAGTGTTTGTTATTATTTGAGTTTGTGGAGATAGCTATTCTTTCTGGAATGTGGTGGGATGTCACTGTTGTTTTAATTTGTATTTCTTGAATGGTCCAGCAATGTTGAGCAGTTTTTATGTATTTATTGGCCATTTATACTACATCATCAATGAATTAGCTATTCATTTCTGATTAGGTCTTTAAATTAGATCCCATTTTTTAAAAAATTAGATCTATACATTTGGGGGGTCTATTTATATTTTTAATATTAGTCTCTGAGTAATAGCTAGTAAGAAATCTTTTCCCATTTTCTAGGTTGTGTCTTCATTCTGTTATGGGTTTCCTTTGTTGTGCAGAAGGCTTTAATTTGATATGATCCTATTTGTTGATTCTTGGAATTATTTCTTGTGCAGTTGGGATTCTGTTCAGAAAGTCCTTGCCAGCACCTGTGTCTAAGAATTTTACCTATTTTATCTCCCAGCTGTTGCTATTTTAATCAGGATTGCATTAAATCTGTGTAGCAGTTTTGGAAGTGTTAGCATTTTGACTGTCTTGATGTTAGCTATCCAGCAACAAAGGGTAGCTTTACACTTTCTGTTGTCCTCTTTGGTCTCCTGTTTCAGAGTACTATTGTTTTCATTGTAGAGGTCTTTCACTTCCTTGGTTAGTTTAGTTCTTAATTATTTCATTTTTCTTGTTGCTATTGTGAAAGCTACTGTTTTTGGTGAGTTTGATACTTGAGTGTTGACTTTGTATCCTCTAACCCTACTGAATTTGATTATTCTGGAGTATTTTGCTAGAGTTTTTGGTGTCTTCTATCTAGAGGACATGATATCTATAAGAAATGATAAATTAACTTCCTTTCTCATCCATAATCCTTTTATTATCATTCTTGTCTAATGGTTTTAGCTGATGTTTTGAAAACTATTGAACACAAGTGATAATAGTAAAGATGCTTATTATTCTTGATTTTAGTGGGAAAGCTTGCAGCTTCTCTTTATTATTTAATATGATATTGGCTGTTGGTTTGTCCTAAATGTCTTATCAGGTTAAGAAGATCTTTTATATTTATTTTCTTCAAGGTTTTTTATCATGAATCATTGTTGGATTTTGTTAACGGCTTTTTTGCATCTGTTGAGTTTTGCCCTTGTTTCTGTTTGTGTGATATGTTGCATTTATTGATTTGCATATGTTGAACCATTATTCCTGAAATGAATCCTACTTGGTAATGATGTATAATCTTTTCAATGATGTACTACTTTCCATTTACCAGTATTTTACTCACTAAAGAGATTGGGCTGTAGTTTTCTTTTTTGCTTGTGCTCTTTTTTGGTTTTGAAATCACGGTAATAATTGCTCCCAGGAAATGACTGTGGAAGTACTGCTCCACTTTACATTTAATTAAAGAGTTTGAAGAGTATGTGCATTAGCTCTTCTCTAGATTTCTTGTAGAATTCAGCAGTAAATCCATCAGGACCTGAACTTTTCTTAGTTGGTAGTTTTTAAATTATTTCTTCAGTTTCATTGACAAATGTTTAATTATTCAGGCTTCTTATTTTTTCTAAGACATAAATTTTTTTATGTGTCTTAACATTTTTGCTGTCTCCAGCAAAGTTCTTTTTCACCTTAATAATCTAGTTTGGTTATTTCGCTATACTGAGGAGAAATCTGCCTCCCTTTAATTTTCTCTATGTTAATGTCATTTCTGCCTCTGCTTGCTATATGGCCAATTTAATTCATTGTCTAAATTATTCATTTTTACTTATTTGTCAAATAATTGCTCACCAGTTGGAAGCCATATACTTAGCTGGTTCCTGGAAATACTGAAATACAAATGCCCCTAAGCCTATGTTATATGTCTGTATAAACCTGTCATAAATTGAAAATTATAAATTGAAAATGAATTTAATGTTCAGGCCACTGAACATCATCATAGCTTAGCAACACAGTACACTGTAAGATATCAGTTATTGACACTCTTGATTTTGTGGCTGATGGGAAGCTGTAGATTCACTAGTTGCCCAGTATCAAGAGAGAATATTGTACGATTATTATCATGGAAACATCAAAATTTGAGGTACTGTTAGCCTTTGGTATCCACAGGGGACCAATTGCAGGATACTCCTAGGAACACTACTATAAAGGGTTTATTATTTGCATATAACTCATATACCTTCTCTCCATTTATGAACAGCCTCCTCTAACTAACGTGGGCCAGTGAGATAGCTCAGCATTATAAAGTACCTGCTTAGGCAAGCTTGCAAGGACCCCAGTTCAATCCCTAGTACCACATGCCATGTCAGCCCTGCTCCCAGGGTGGGCTGAGCCAGCCACAAAAATAAATAAATAAATAAATAAATTAATTAATTAATTAATTAAAAAATAAACTAGCTCTGCTAACTAAACAATGGCTCAGTTTAAGATTTTTCAATTTTATGGTGTGAACATAGGACAAAATTAACTCCAGAAGACTTGGTATGGTATTGTGTGAACCAAACACTGAATATCTGCAGTGTATATGTATGTGTATGTGGGGAAGGGAAGCATTAGGAGCAGCTGCATTAGGAGACATGACCTGCAGAGGTGACAGGGAAGAGACTGCATCAGATGCAGCACCTCTGAGGTGAGAATTATGACATTTGAGGAAATGAAGGCGTAAATCAGTATGGAGGAGATGAGACCTGGAGGTAGGCAAAGGTCTTAATAACTGTGCTAGCTGCTGGGGAAGATGGTGCACATTTGTAATCCCAACACGTGGGAGGCTGAAGCAGGAGGATCTGTGCAAGTTCGAAATCAACCTGGGCTACAAAAATGAGCTCAAGGCCAGACTGAACTGCATAGCGAGACCCTGTCTCAAAAAGAAAAACAAAAAAACTGTTAGGAGCTTGAATGTTACTTTGCTGGCTCATGGAAGCCATTTCAGGACCATAAAAATGATCACTATATTTAAGAGGGTGGATGCTAAACATGGTGGTACTTGCTTGTCTATAATCCCAGCTTGCTGGGAGGCTGAGGGAGCCAGATCAAGTTTGAGCCCAACCTGGGCAATTTACTGAGACCCGATCTCAAAATAGATCTTTTTTTTTTTTTTTTTTTTTTTTTAAGAGATTGAGAATATAGCTCAGTGCAAAGACCTTGTTTTCACTCCTGTGTCGTACACATGCACACAGAAAAAAATGGATTGGATTGGAGCAGGGAAGGAAAATCGTGTAAATAAACACTACCAAAAAAGGCTCTGGGATTGTCTCAGGAAAAAACTGTGGCTTGGATTAGGTGTGGGTTGAAAGATGGATATAGTTGAAAGATTTTTACTAGACTCTAGTAGTTGGTGATTTGTTAGACTGGATTAGGGAAGAATCAGAGAGAATATCAAGAATGAACTCTCAGCTTTTCATTTGTCAGATGGTAGCAGGAGAAATAAGTTTGAGGGAACTTAAGAGTCTGTATTAGAAATACTTCAAGATGATTTCTGGTTTTCTTTTTTTTTTTTTTTTTGTCTTTTTGAGACAGGATCTCGCTATGCAGTTCAGGCTGGCCTTGAGCTCACTTTTGTAGCCCAGGCTGGTCTTGAACTCACACCGATCCTCCTGCCTCAGCCTCCCGAGTGCTGGGATTACAGGCATGTGCCAGATTTCTGATTTTCAGCCCCATATTTGACACATGATCTTGCTGGCCTCAACCGCACAATCCTTCTGCCTCCTGAGTGCTGGGATAACAGGCATGTGCCACATTACATGGCACAAACTTTGTTATTTACATATTTACATGAAGCGACCATTGCCTCTTTTGTGCTGCCTCTGTACTGTATGTTTTAGTGCTTAAAACCTTATTATAGTTTGCCAACTCTTTGGGAGGGGTGACTTCTTCCTGGAATTCAGGATGTACCTGGCACAGTTACTGCTTGGTAAACATATGAATGAATGCCAGTTCCTTCTGTTCCTTTATTTGCATGTCAATCTTCTTGAAGATTAATTCTTATCTAAAAGAAAGGGCCACATAGTGATTTCTAGTGCTTTGCACAGAGCCAGACTCAGTATGGATTCAGTAAACTTTAGCTGTTGCTTCTCTTGTTGTTGTCTTCATTGTTACCATTTAAGTATTATATATGTATATTTTTGCCACTTTTTAGTTCTTGTATAAACTGAGTGATCATTTAGGGTTTATTGTTTAGGGAGTTTTGTGAGGAGTAGAGATAGAGGTGGAGGGCCCATTTTTACACATTTAGGTTTGACTTTCAAATTCAAGGAGTTTGGGATATAACTGAGTGCTTACCTTCTATAGGTGAAGCCCTGAGCCAGTCTCCCACATCTAAAAAGTAGGAGTGGGAATAATATTATATATTGCAAAAATATATTCAAGGACCAGGAAGATAGATCAGTGGCATAAGTACCTGCCTGGCAAACTCAAGGTCCCAAGTTCAATCTCTGGTACTGTCAAAAAAAAAAAAAAAAAAGTTAAAAACTAATTAAAAAAAAAATTGTCTTCAAAAGCCAAAAGCAGCCGGGCATGGTGGTTCATACCTGTAATCCCAGCACTCAGGAGGCTGAGGCAGGAGGATCAGTGTGAGTTTGAGACCAGCCTGAACGGCATAGTGAGACCATGTCTCAAAAAGACCAAAAAAAAAAGAAAAAAAGCCAAAAGCAATGTGATTCAGAGTAACTGAGTCAGACATTATTTCCTATGTCTAGCAGGGCATGGTGATACGTACCTATCATCCTATGCCTCTGAGAGGCTAAAGCAGGAGGATCACAAATTCATTCCTAGCCTGAGCAATTTAGTGATATCCTATCTCAAATTTTAAAAATAAAAGTAAAAAAAGGGTTGGATAATTGGCCCAGTGCAAGGCACTGAATGTAATCTCTAGTAATAAAAACCCAAAATAAAATTATTTACTGTGCTTTATTTCAGATACATCTATATCATGGGAATACAAGAAAGAAATGAGAAACTATTCTATAGAATACTGCAAGATGATATTGAAAGTCTCATGCCAATTGTATACACTCCAACGGTTGGTCTTGCTTGTTCCCAATATGGACACATCTTCAGGAGACCTAAGTAAGGCCTATTTTTAAAAATAATTAAGCAAATGAAATACTGTATTTTTTTTTTCAAAAAGCATTCCATTCACCTATTAGACTTCTGTTTGTTACATTTTTGTCCAGAATGCTTCATTTGAATTAAAAGAGATTAATTAAAAACCCAGCATGGGCTTTATATCTTTCATTTTGTTAGGAATTGCCTAATTCAGTCCTTTAATTTTTTTGTGAATATGAGAAGAATTGTGTACTTTTTGTACCTTACTGTTCCCTGCAAAAGTTTTTAATTTTGGAGGCAAATTTTTTCTAATTACCATTAAAGTTTTTGGAAATCTGCCTATTTCCAAAATAGGTGGTTCTTTCTCATTTGTCAGTTTTAATTTGTTGTTTGTTCTTTTAAAATCAGCTTTCATGAATTTTAATTTCCTATGGCTTGAGCACTTCCAAATATTTTAAGTAGAAAGAGTATAGAAATGAGCCATTGTATAAAGCCCTGGATAAACCACATAATCCCTATTTTTTTCCACATGTCCAATAGGAATAAAATACCTATTAAAAAGCTGTTGAGAAGAAACTAATTGATGTCTCTTTGTAAACTTATAAGCATTATAAATATGCTATTTTTCCTTAAAGTATCTTGCTTCTCATATTAATTTTCTTAGTCTATATTAAGAAAATATATGTCCATCTAACTTACTGATACAAATGTAGAAATTTACCCAAGATGTGATATTGTTTATCTTAAATCTTGTCAGTCTTTCTTCACTTGGTCTGGTGGTTCTGAACCTCTAGTGGGCATGAGGAGCACCTGTTGGACTGACTGCCAGCTCTCATCTCCTTCCCATGCCCAAGACTGCTTGATGAAAGAGGCTTCGGTGGCCTGAATTCTAGTGGTGTGTTGCCCATACTCCCTGGAGACACCAAGGAACACTGTCTAAAACCTTCCCATAATAAAATACAACTCTTCCCCTCTTTGATAGTTTATTAGAACAGGGTTTCTTAACCCAGATTAAAAGAATAGAAGGAAACAAGCATACTGCTGTGTGAAGCCTACTCCTGGGATTCTGATTTGAGTACTCTGGTTTGAATTCTAGTATAAGTGTTTCATAAATTCCTGGTGTCCTTTCCTGTGCACCCAGAGATGAGCTCTGGCCTGAGCTAGAAAGAGCATGACTCTGAGTAAGGGCAAAGAACATATTGCAAAGAAGACTACATAGAGGAGTTTTTGCTGTTGTGGGTGTCAGAGATAGTTGGTAATCTTGTTTGGCTGATTCATCTTAACGCTGAGTGAATTAAGTTAGAGTCTGTAGGGAGAGGGCCTCGCTTTTTAAAAAGCTCATCAGATACTTATGTAGACACAGCTGAAAAATTTCTAGACTACACTGATTTGAGCTACCCTAGTAGTACTAAACTTAAGAATATCAGTGAAAAAGTTGTATAAAAATAAGTTTGAAGGCAGCAGGAACCATCTTTGCTCAGACTGGTTTTTAGAACCCCATGTTTCTTTTTTCTCTATTTCTCTCTTTCCCTTACTTTCACCCTGCCACCACCAACCCCTTTTAAAATCTAGATTTAAAGATCAACTAATTAATTAATGTATGCTGGATTATTTCAATTAAATAACAGTATACTATGCTTTACATTAACCATTCTACAACATATACATGTTTCAAAATGGCATGTTGTATACTCCTTAAAGTTCTTTTTATCATTTTAATTTATTTTAATGCCTTAAGTGTGTCATCCTTTGTGTAAATTTACTATAGTTTTCTTCCATCCCTTCAAACTTCAAATTTTGAATTTCACTGAGTTTTAACTGTTTACTTACTTACCTTATTATGTTTTTTTTAATTAGTGGTTTGTCTTTTAATGGCTTTTACTAGAGATGTATTGTTTATTTGAACATGTGATGTAGATGCATTTCTTCTTGAGTAAGATGATCACATCACTTAACAGTAATCTATTACCACTACAATGTGAACAATGTCATTATGGTGCTGAAAATGTTTGAAAATGAACCAGTGTGACTTAGCTAAATTTGCTTGGAAATTATACCATGTCTAGATATTAGATTAAAATACCTAAGCATTCCAATTATGGACAAAAATTTAGAAACAAAAAACTGTCATGAAATGCAAAGGTGTTTTTGTTCTGTTGCAGGGGATTATTTATTTCAATCTCAGACAGAGGTCATGTTAGATCAATTGTGGATAACTGGCCAGAAAATCATGTTAAGGTACTAATAGCACAACCCTCCTTTTCACAATGTTTTTCTCTGTCCTTGTAAGTTACCTCTGCATTGCCACAAACAGTTTTTCATTGTTGCTCTGATTTATTTTACACTTCTGTACATGCGGATGTAGTGCTTTGTGTCTGAGGAGATGGTAATTATAATAGTTCTAAATGGGTTATGGTACCGTATAAACTTGAGTCTGTGAAAGAAAATGGAGTTGGTGCAGGAGGCGAGCCCTCTCACTGCTGCTGCCTCTCCAGCATCCTGCTGTCTTCCTTTTCTCATTCATTAATACTCTAAGTGGGGAAAATGCATTACAGTGTTAAAGATTTATTCTGGAGAGTTTTGGAGAGGATTGGTTATGCCTTTTTTTGTTTGTTTGTTTCTTCAAAAAGATAGATCCTGGGGACCAGGGAGATAGCTCAGGGGCACAAGTGCCTGCTTGGCAAGTGCAAGGTCCTGAGTTCGATCCCTGGTTCTGCCAAAAAAAAAAAAAAAAAAGATCCTTAGTATGTATAAAACTATCAAATCAGTTTTAACTTTACCAAATATAGTTAGTGTAAATGCTTGTCAGTGTATGTAAGATCTTTTACATAAAACATGAGTTATTTCAAGAGCTTTTGATAGGCTTTTGTATTTTATAGGCAGTGATCTTCTTTGTCTTTATTACCTATATCTTCCTTACCAAAATAAACACTGATGAATTCATAAATTCAGATACTCCAGAAAAAAATTGATATGATAACTAAACTGACCAATGTGATCTTGAAACCGTACATGTACATATGCACATCTTAAATGGTAGATCTTTTTTGTCCTTTTCTGTTGCTAAGGGTTTTCTTTGCCCTACATTATTCTGTTGAAGTAGCATACTGTTTATTGTTAAACTTTTTTCTTAAGGTAATCTCTCCATCAGAATTTTGTTCACTTTTTCTATAGTCTTTCTTAAAGGTACACGGCTTTAATCCTAGCTACTTGGGAGGCTAAGACAGGCAAATCACCAGCTCAAGGCAAGCCTCAGCAAGCTGAACAAGACCCTGTCTCAAAATAAAAAGGGTTAACATGTAGCTCAATATATCTGAGTTCAATCACCAGTACGGCAAAGAGGAAAGAAAGAAAGAAAGAAAGACAGAGAAAGAAGGAAGGAAGGAAGGAAGGAAGGAAGGAAGGAAGGAAGGAAGGAAGGAAGGAAAAAAAGAAAGAAAGAAAGAAAGAAATCAATCAATCAATCAGATTGGTCCTTCAGTCAGAGAGAAGCACTGTTTCCAAACCTAAGTCAGAGGGAAATTAAATCTAGGTAATTCTCTTTTTAATGTACTACATGTAATAGGCAGATATTCTAGATTATGTATGTTTCACTGGATTACATTATAATTTAGTTGAGAAACAATTTTATTTCTAAAAGTAAAAATATATGAAGAAAATCAGTGTTATTTTGAATGTATTTCTTTAGTGCTGCATTTTGGGCAACTTTTAATGTGCTTTTTTTTTTTTTTTTTAAATTAAGGCTGTTGTGGTGACTGATGGGGAGAGAATTCTGGGTCTTGGAGATTTGGGTGTCTATGGAATGGGAATCCCAGTAGGAAAACTTTGCTTATATACGGCTTGTGCAGGAATACGGCCTGATAGATGCTTGCCTGTCTGTATTGATGTTGGAACTGACAATCAAGTGAGTAGTGTCTTTTCCCATTCAACTTCCTCTTGTAGGTAAAAAAAAAAAAAAAAAAAAAGTTCATTTGAAGGTGGTTTAAGAAAGGAAAATTTAGTTCTTTTTTTTTTTTTTTGGTCTTTTTGAGACAGGGTCTCACTATACAGTTCAGGCTGGCCTTGAGCTCACTTTGGTAGCCCAGGCTGGTCTTGAACTCACACCGATCCTCCTGCCTCAGCCTCCCAAGTGCTGGGATTACAGGCGTGAGCCACCACGCCCGGTAAGAAAGGAAAATTTAAAAAGGAAAAAAAGAAGGGAAAATCTTTGGCTTGGTTGTAGCTCAGTGGTAGAAGCCTTGCATATCATGGGCCTATGCTTCAGTCTCTAGTACAGCAAAAAAAGAAGGGAAAATCTTATAATTGACACTGATCTTTTTCTTAAAATCCACTTTTATTATGTATACAAGTCATAGTTAACTAAGCCTATTGGAAGTTTCTTACAGTACTGTAATTTTTGTTTTATATGTTTAAACTAGTAATGAATGTAATAAGAGATTTTACTTTTTTTATAGGCACTCTTAAAAGATCCATTTTACATGGGCTTGTATCAGAAAAGAGATCGCTCGCAGCTTTATGATGATCTGATTGATGAGTTTATGAAAGCAATTACTGACAGGTATCTTTAAAAGCTTAACTACATGAAAGTACCTTTAATTGGTGATGTTGGGAAACACAGTTCTGTTGTGTTTTTTGTGAAGATAAGCAGGATTAGATTAAATTTGGGGACTGTGCAGATGCAAGGTGGTAGCATTGCTGTGCTTGCTGTTCTTAGTTACCTCACATTGGAAATGAAGCCTGCATTCACGTGTCCTACCCAGCATTCCCTGCTTAGTCCTTTTAACCTTGACCCAGGCTGACCACTGTGCATGGAAATAAAGGTGTTCTGCAGCTTTTCTCCTTCTCCCTATTTACTTCTTTGCAATGTCTGACCAGGTTTTCCATTTCTTCTATACTTGAAACTTTCTCTTGACTATTAGATCTTCTCTTTACCTATGTAAACTCTATGTGTATGTGTGTGTATGTGTGTGTGTGTGCGTGCGAGTGTGCGCACACGCATGTGTTTCTGTTTCAGAATCAGACCCAGGCCTCATGTACTAGTCAAGTAGTCTACTCCCACTATGCTCATAATTCTTAGTGTATTTAATTGACACACATTTGTGGTGAGCTCTGAAGCATTTGACTCAAAGCTGGGTAAACCTATCCCTGTACTGCTTTTCTAACAGCTGAACTCCTCCTTAGGGAAATTCAGTTACTACTTCGTATTCACATTTCAAACAGTTCCATAGTACCAACCACTATTAATGATAGTACAGTCACCTTATTGTCAAACCTTTGATCTTGGTGTTACCTTTGACATTTTTCATCAGCCACACATGCAAAGAGGTTAGGTCTGTTCCGTTACCACAGAATTGTTCTCTCTTCATCTCTCTTCTGGATTTCTGTAAGCCTTCTCCCAGTTTCTCTTTAGTTCTTCCCCATTTTGACTCCATCTCCATCTTCTAAAAGTGTGCACTGCATTACATCATTCTTGTTTTGCTTGACATTATCTCTCAGTGGATTTTGCTTGCCATAGGATATACCTAACTTTTATCTTCATGATCCAGCTCTGGCCTACCTTTTAAATTGCTAACACATACAAGGTACTAGAAAGTTAATTACTTTTCAGAGTTGTTTTAGTTACTTTCTTATTGCTGGGACAAATATCTAGCACCCACAAATTAAATCAAGAAAAGTTTATTTTGGCTCACAATTTGTACAGATTTCAGTACAGTCAGCTGGTTCAAGACAGGGTGGGCAGGGCATAGGGGAAAGAGTTCAAGGAATGGCAGGAAGGAGGCAGCAAGAGACCAAGAAGGATGTGGGATACTTGGCTTCCAGGGTCCACCCACAGTGAACCACCTCCCAGCAGGCTTCACCTCCCAACATCACCCCAACTTTAAACCTATCAGTACACTAATCCAATATCATAAACCTGCCGTGATCCAGTCCCCGCCTATGAGTGCATGAGGCTTTGGGAAGCCATCTGAAGGTGGACTATAACAAGAGGTAACACTGACGACAAGTCCAGACCTGAACTTTTTGTCTTCCTGAACATTATCATCTCCACTTTTGCTCTAACATTCGTACCTTAGACAACCCCAATTGATCTCATCACCAATTTCTGTTTGTTCTAATGGCTCATAGTTGTCCTTTGGCCTCCTGTGGCTTTTCAGGTTTTTCACATTATACTGTAGTGTGCTATACTGTACTCTACTATACAACACTTCTGTTTTTCTTACCTCTGTCCACACTACTATGGAGCACATTATTGGTTAGTGCATCCTTGCTAATAGGAATCTTACGTGAACTCTCCCCTCTTCTGCAGCCTTCAGTAATTGTGCATGGGATGCAGAGAAAAGTACCGTTTTCTAGTTTGGGATTCAGAATGCTCCCTCCTTTGCCTTTATTTAATATACATTCTCATGCTGTTGTTTAAGTGTTAATGAGGATGTGCATATCAAATACATAAGTTTTTGAGACTCAGAGACACTGAGTCCCTTCATTTTTAGGAAGTCATTTAGTGTTTATGCGCTGTGAACCCTCATAGGCTCTTTGCAATACTTTATACTGCTTGACATCACAGGGGCCCATTTTGTTGCTGCATTGTTTGTAATCACCTAATGATGTGTTTTTTTAAGTAATAGATCTTTACATTTTGGGTCTAGTCTTTCACTGGTGAAAGTTTTTAGATTACCTTTAACATAATACATTACATTACGTATTTTTAAATGCTATCTTAAGAAAAATTAGACAGGAAATTCTCATAGTAGTATTTTCAACACAACCATTATGGGTTTTGCTGTTTTTAGATATGGCCGGAACACACTTATTCAGTTTGAAGACTTTGGAAATCATAATGCATTCAGGTTCTTGAGAAAATATAGAGAAAAATATTGTACCTTCAATGATGATATTCAAGGTAAAGCAAAATCGAAACTTTAGGCTTTGGGGGCCCTGCGGGATGGCTCACTGGTCTAAAGCGCCTGCTTGGGGAAGCTTGGGTGGCTTCAGGGACCGCGGTTCGATCCCCGGCACCACATGCTGCGCCAGCCCTGCCCTCGGGGTGGGTTGAGCTGGCCATGAAAATGAGTGAATAAACAAAATAGGGGTTCTGAAACAAGCAAAATAAATAAATAAATAAATTAATTAATTAATTAATTAATTAATTAATTAAAAAAAAAACTTTAGGCTTTTTATTCCTACTAAGCATTTATGATATTCCTTTTTATTTTTAAAAGATGTTTGTTTTTCTTATAGGAACAGCTGCAGTAGCTCTAGCAGGTCTTCTTGCAGCCCAAAAAGTTACTAATAAACCAATCTCAGACCACAAAATCTTATTTCTTGGAGCAGGCGAGGTAAGCTCTTACAAACTTTAGAATTTAAAAACAACACTTTGTTTTAAAATTAGAAAGTAGGAAAGAATGTCGGTGCTCATGAAAAGAAGACAGTGGGCCAATAATTTTGTTAAAGTAGTGGATAGGACTTTTTTGGTAGAGGTAGATAATTTAAAATATATATTGAGAGAATATCACAAAGAATCATTTCTGTGTAATTTGTAAGAGACATAAACCAGATATTCCTTATAGTATAATCTTAAAGTAATTTACTTTAAACACTTCATTGTACTCTGATCTTTACTTTTCAGTTTTGTGTTTTGTTGGACAGGCTGCCCTTGGGATTGCAAATCTTATAGTTATGTCTATGGTAGAAAATGGACTCTCAGAAGAAGAGGCACAGAAGAAAATCTGGATGTTTGACAAGTATGGTTTATTAGTTAAGGTAAAATGTTTAACAGTAAAATCTCTTTGGCCTGGGAACATAGCTCAGCAGCATAAAAACCGCCTGGCAAGTGTGAGGTCCTAAGTTCAATTCCTGGTCCCAAATGAAATGAAACAAAACTCTTGCTTCATACTTTAATCATAATCTTGAATTTTCTCTTGGTATTTAAGAGATAAATCTTTATTATGTATTAGTGTAGTCAACCCTTATAAAGTTAAGGGGGTTTTGTTAAGTAGTACTTGGAATCAAACTCAAGACCTCCTGTATGCTAGGCAAGCACTATACCACTAAGCCACACTTCAGCCCTAAAACTAAGTTTTTAATAGGAACATGGAATATCCTAGTCCTGTGATTACCAGTATGTCTAATACTTGAGCAGAAATGCTTTAACCCATAATCTAAAAAAGACTGTGGACTATCTCCCTCCAGAAAAAGAACTTTATTCCTCAAACCAGTTCATGGATAATGAGCTCTTTCTGATTATTTTAGTATCCTTCAGGCTTGCCTGTTTTCCTTTGTATCAGTTACTACTTTTATTAGCTTAATTCTGTAGATCATATAATGTGGGATACTGAAATATAAATGGGTTCATATTTCAATCTGTCCAGTACAGAGTGCTGTCGTATTCTGTGAACACATCCTATAATATGACAACATAGCAGTTACTTGCCATTTACCATTTATATCTATGGAGTAAGCTATTTCAGTGTGCTGGGCTGTAATTTTAAAATCTTAATTACTAGCAGTATTCTACTAAATGAAAACTTAAAGCAGTGGTTCTCAACCTTTCTAATGCCGTGACCCTGCGATACGGTTCTTCATGTTGCAGTGACCCCAAACCAAAAAATAATTTTGGTGGCTACTTCAAAACTGTGATTTTGCTATAGTTATGATTTGGAATGGCTTTATGTGACCCCTGTGTTTTGGTCGTTTGACCCATCGGGTTGAGAACCTCTGACTTAAAGTATATGAATGAAAAATCTTCAGTATCTCTGGAGTTGTTTCTGCATCTTCTAATCTGCTCCACTGATCATCAGGTCTGTTTTTTTGGTTTTGTTGTTCTTTTGCTGTTTTTTCACAGTAACTTGGTGGTATAATTTAAGGTTAGGGATTATGATGCCCACTGCATTGCCTTTGTTGCCCAGAATTGTCTTTGCTATTCTAGGTCTGTTTTGGTTTATGTGAATTTTAGTATCTAGTAGGATGGAAAATGCAAAAGAATTGGATAGATTCCTAAATAATTTACAAATTACCAAAGCTGAATCAAGAAGATAGAAAAATTCTATAACCAATATCAGTTAATGAAACTAAATATATAATTAAAAACCTACCAACAGAAAAATTCAGGCCCTGATGGATTCATTGGTGAATTCTGTAATTTTTTTTAAGTTTTATTAATTTCAATAAGAAAGAAATAGTAATGAGATAGTTTCAGAACCCTTAAGTAGGACAGCCAAAATAATCAATACAATGCTTATTGTTGTCTTCAGGTAGTTGTTCAGAATACGAGATACAAACATAAGTTTTCTAAAGACTGTTGGTATACATACTTCTTCTAATTGAACTAAGAGAAAGTAGTTGTATGTATAGTGCAATATTCCATAATAGTAGTGGGTTATCAGCAGAACTGGCAAAGACAAAAACTGTTGACTTGAGCCTTTTACAACTCATGATACTAATCTGGCTTTACTTTTTATGCCTCGTGGTTAAACATTTCTGCTGAATGGTTAAGGCTAAGTTAAAGCAAGACCTATCTAACAAAACATGTAATTTTTGTACTGACAAGGTCAGTCAGACCCCCTCAAGATTTACCTTGAAAACCATGTATAGCATTTTGTAGAACTTTTGTCAGTGTCAGCCATCTGGATGAGTCATGGCCATTGCTTGACCAGTTTGCTCTCTGTGAAAGCCTGAGAGAATGTTTTCTCTTTAGTTGACTCTCCTTTGGTACATTATACATCATTGATCCCTTTCTTCTGTGGCCTCATAATCTTGAATAGAAAATTTGGAACACCACTGAGTTATAGGATGTTACAGTATAGGTTCTCTTGTGTCATGAGTCCTCACTGACCTTGAAGGGTTAGGGCCAAAATATCAGCTATTCTTGTAGTACTTCTTTTTCTCTAATTTTTTGGTCTGTCTCCTTAAGTTGTTAACCCTCCAGAAGAGAGGCGATACTATTATTCCATAACATAGGTACTTGAGCTTAACATCATTGTTTTTCTTAATATCAAACACCTTAGATTTAACATGGAACCAGTATTTTCTATCAATCATCAATATTCTAATAAATTTCTATAGAATGTGACAAATACAAAAGAGAACAAACATTTACACATTTAGAAATCTGACCATTTACAAAATTGTAGCAGGTTAATCCTATGGCATTTTTCCTTGTCTCTTATTCTCTTTTTTTTTTTTTTTGTGGGACTGGGGTTCAAACTCACAACCTTGCACTTGCCAGGCAGGCACTTGTTCTTATTCTCTTTTATTACCCTCTTTTTTTTGGGGGGGGGGGTTGAACTCATGACCTTGTACTTGCCAGGCAGGGACTTGTGCCACGGAGCTATCTCCCTGGCCCCTGTTACCATCTTTAAAAAAAAAAAAATTACTCGAGGGAGACTGTAGCAATAAATGATATGACATTAGAAGCCACACACATCTAAAAGACCAGAATGATAGGCATTCCAAGCATGGTTTTAGTATTACACATTGCTGTCTTCAGTGTTAAAAACCTTTTGGAGATACTTATGACCATTGTCTAATTCATCCTGTGAATAAATAAGTGCATGGGGTTTTGTCCCTGCCATATTTCCTAACTTTTCTATTTGTTATTTCTCCATTGTTTAATTCTTAAGTTCTTGATTTCCATTTAACTGTGTTATATCTTTCCATTTTTATTTCTTCTTACACTAGGGAAACAATACAATATTTACACATGTAGGTCTGGTTTATTTCAGTTATTAGTATATGTTCAAGATACATCCACTTATATATGAAGGCTGAGTTTATCATTCTTTATAGCTGAGTAATATTCCATTGTATAAAAGCACTACATCTTTTTTTAACCATTCTTCAGGTGATGGACATTTTGGTTGTTTTCAAGATTTGTCTATCACAGATTATGCTGCTATGAACATAGGTGCACAGATATCACTATGATATGATGTTTTCAATTCTTCTGGAAAAATTCCCAGTAGGGGGACAGCTAGATTGAATGGAATTTCCAGTCCTACTTTTTAAAGGAGTCTCCAGTGGTTGCACCAGTCTGCATTCCCATCGGCAGTGGAGAGGAGTTCCTTTTTTATTTGGTGACAAATCTGCCTGATCTGAAATTATCTGGTGGAAAAACCTGACCTGAACTATGAGAGATTATTGTCTTCACCTTTTTACCTGGTGTGATTATTTATATGTTTGATCACTTGAAGGGGGTGCCCCTTGGCAGGTGTTGTGGGACTTCATAATATTGTATGACTATGTTATAGTCTACACTGTACCACTGGGCAACACCCCTAGCCTAAGTAAATATGTTGTTCAGTATCATGGGATTTGATTTATGTTTTATATTTATGGGTATTTGAAGTTAAAATTGGAAGATACTACTTTAAAAAAGTAAGTGTAAAGATATTTTCATTGTAAGACCTGGGAGAGAGCTCAATAGAATAAGTGCCTGCCTAGTAAGCACAAGGTCTTGAGTTCAATCCCTAGTACTGCAAAAAAAAAAAAAAGGTATTTTCATTATAGAAACAGTATGTAGCTCGTAATACCTTTTAACTTAATCTTCAGTATACTTACCAAAATCACTGTTTTTTTATCTAAAAAATCAGGGTCGGGATGCTAAAATAGATAGTCATCAGGAACCTTTTGTACACTCAGCCCCAGAGAACCTACCTAATACTTTTGAAGATGCAGTAAATATACTTAAGCCTTCAGCTATCATTGGTAAGTAAAGTTGTTGATAAATAGTTGTTACTTAACTGTATGTTGCCATCCATGATCACCATATAATGTAGGATTACTAAAAATGAATTGATGTATATAACCTAGCTTTTAGAATTTGTAGTTGTCATTCAATGTCTTTGTGGAACTGGTTACAGGATCCACCACAGAAACCAAACTCTGCAATACTTGATTCTCTTATATTATAAATGAGTTAGTATTTGCATGATGTCTGTTCATATTCTCTTGTGTATTTCTTTATATAGCCTTTAATTTCTTTATTAGTACATGCTTGTTAGTCTAAAAGTTGCATTCATTGTAGGGAGTAGATACACATACACATCCTTTTTTTTTTTAGTAGAAAGTCTGTGTAGATTGGACTTGTAGTGATCCTTGTATTTTCAGCTTCCCAAGTGCTGGGATTACAGGCACTTAGCACCTCACCCAGTCTCAGTTGCTGTCTCAGCATGGCCCTGGGGGAGGGGCTGGGGGGTGCCTTAGCATGCCCCAGGGGTTGGGCCAGGGCCAGCAGGGCACACTGGGGATTGAACCTCGGCCTTTGTGCTCTGCCCAAGCAGGCGCTTTAGTCCACTGAGCTATCAGAGCAGCCCATATCTTAATTCTTATTATTTCCCTGTCTCTGGCCTCCCTTCCCTTCTCTCCAGTTCTTCCACCTCTGTGTGCTATTTTAAATAATCACTAATTACTTACAATAGCTAGTAATTATATATATATATATATATATATATATATATATATATATTGTTTAAGGAATAGTGACAAGGGAAAAGTCTGCACAAGTTCAGTACAAGTGCAGGTTTTCTTTGCTTTGGTTTTGTTTCTGTTTTTTTTTTTTTTGAGAAGGTTCTCAGAGTTTCCCAGCTGGATTTGAACTCAAGATCCTCCAGCCTCAGCATCTATCTACATCACTGGGATTACAGGCTTGCACCACTGTGTCACCTAGGTGCATTTTGTTCCTCAAATATTTTTAGTATGCAGTTGATTGAACCCATATATGCAGAACCCCATGGATGTACAGGCTGGATAGTATTCCTTGGGGAGCTTTTTAGTTATTATGCATGAAAATCAGTTAAGGGCCCAGCGGGATGGCTCAGTGGTCTAAAGCGCCTGCTTGGGAAAGTTTGGGCGGCTTCAGGGACCTTGGTTCTATCCCCGGCACCACATGCTGTGCCAGCCCTGCCCTGGGGGCGGGCTGAGCCAGCCATAAAAATAAAATAAATAAACAAAAGTTCGGAAACAAGAAAAAAAATAAAATAAATAAATAAAAATAAAAATCAAAAAGAAAAAAAATAAAATCAGTTAAAAGATTGTATTTGTACTCTAAAATGTAAGAAGCTATGCAGTTGATCATGGATCATGCTTTGCTTTTATCTGCCCCCCTTCCTCCAACTCCTTCATCTTTTTTTTTTTAAAGAAGATCTCACTATGTTGCTTATATTGATCTCAAATTCTTGATCTCAAATGACACTCCCCTCAGTCTTTTGAGGGGGATGCATGCCTAGCCCTTTATCTTGCTTAACTTTATCATGGTTATGGCTGGTGGGTTCAAAATCTTACAAGACCAAGATAATGTGAGAGTCCATACCAGGAAAATAGAGTGTAGTCAAATTTTCATTGGTAACAAAGCTACTTTGTGTGTTTTGTATTGCATAGTTGACATCAGAATACACCAGCATAGTACTGAGTTCTCAGCAGAGAATGTCTTTAAAGGAGGAGTGATTTGATATCCTATGTAACTTCAAGTTTAAATCCACAGTTGTACTTATAATCTTACCGATTACACATAGGAGCTCATGAAAGTTAGGGAACAAAGACCTGTGTGGTTCTTTCATATCACCTATTGAAGACTTTATGATTGTTTCTTTGTTGTTTTTTCCCCAACTATAATATGCCTGCATGATACTTGTTTTTGTATCATAATGGGCCAGTACAGTGTCTGGGAATTAATATAAATGTAGGTGAGCTAGCTCAATTGTATCAAAAAGTTGCTTTAGCCAAGATGATTCTTTTCCCTTCAGAATGCCTATCAATTTGCAGTAAGTACTATGGTTGAACAAATCAGTGTTTCACTTTCTAAGTTTCTTAGTTGTAAAGGGGACATAAAGTTCTCCATCCTGACCATTTTAAAGTATATTGTACAATATGTGTAAGTACATTTCGAGCAACCAAATCTTCAGAACTAATGAAACTCTACCCATTAAATAATAATTTCATATTTTTTTTACCCTCTACCAACTGTATTCTACTTCATATCTGAATGACTCTTGACTATTCTAGGTACTTCAGATAAGTGGCCATGCATTATTTGCTTGCCACTGGCATATTTTACCACCTAGTGTAATGTCCTGAGGATTCACCCATAGTACAGCATTTATTTCAGAATGATGGTAACAGTCATGTCCTATTATTTGTTTTAATCTTCTGTAATTTACTATGATTGTTAATATTTAAGTGAAATTTTCTACCTTTTATGTTTTACCTTTCACATTGGAATTGGTCCTCATAGCATTCTCTCAGGTTTACAGACTCTATCTTTGTAATGAGATATGATCTGTAGTTTTGTTATGGAAACCCTGTTGTGGAACTGCTACTGATAAGAATTATTTATAGGCCAGGGAGGTAGCTCAGTGGCACAGCACCTGCCTGCTAAGTGCAAAGTCCTGAGTTCAATTCCCAGTGCCAAAAAAGAATTTATTATACCTGTGCTGAAGTTGCTTTTTTTCTCTCTTGTATTCTTCCAGGAGTGGCAGGTGCTGGCCGGCTTTTTACTCCTGAAGTAATCAAATCCATGGCCAGTATCAATGAAAGGCCAATAATATTTGCATTAAGTAATCCAACGGCACAGGCTGAGTGCACACCTGAAGAAGCATACACACTTACAGAGGTATTAATAATTATAAGACTTGGTTCTGTTTGTTTTCACTTGCTCATTGAACATTCTTTTCTGTGTGTTTTTTAATTTTATGTGTGATGATTGATTGATTGTTTTATGACAGGGTCTGGCTGTATAAT
>PVJA010037310.1:0-20487 GCA_004027025.1 Myocastor coypus
GGGTTCAAAAAAAAAAAAAAAGGGGGGGGGGTGCGGGGAAAGGGAAGGTAGGCCACGGATCCTGACCCAGCTGGCGCACGGGCTCACCTCCCAGCGGTGGGGTTTGGGCTGAGCTGGAACAGGAAGTTAGTCGCGGGAACGCAGAGGCGGGGCAGAGGGGCGCAGGGGCTTACCCGCTGCGGGTGCGCAGGCTCAGGTCCCAGCGGTGGGGTTTTCTCTCCTGCTGTTTAAATCCTCTAGTAGCCTACCTTTATGCGAGAATGATAACCCCAGTCCCCAAGCCTGACACCACAAGGAGCCTGCCTCCTCCCCTGAAAGCTTATCCTTCCATTGTTGCCTTCACACCCAGTATTCTAACCACACTCTTCTCCTAGCTATTTCTTAAAATATAAGGCTCAGTGGTTACATTCTCTTTATCTAAAGAGAAACACTTTCCCTAATACTGTTTCTTCAATTTTTGAAGTTTCATTTAAAATAGGACTTTTCCAGAGTGTGATTCTTGGATTAATACATTTTTCTTTATAGTTGATATGTAAAAGTTGTATACAATTATTGGGTTCAGTGCAATGTTTTGATACCTATGTATAACATCTAATGATAAAACTCATTAACTGCTCCATCACTTTGAAGGTTTATTACTTCTTTGTGTTGTGAACCTTCAAAATCTTCTCTGTTAGCTGTTTTAAAATATATAAAATATATAAAATATATAAAATATATAAAATATACAGTATGGCTACATTCTTAACTGTAGTCACCCTAGTGAGCACAGAGCACCAGAATTTATTCCTCCCTGTGTCTGGAACTTTACACCCTTTATTCCACCTTTCTCCAGCTCCTCTTTCCTGTATTTTCCATCTTCTAGAGGTCACTATTCTACTTTCAGTGTCTATGAAGTCAGTCATGCTTAAGAGTCCACAAATGAATAAGCTCACACAGTATTCATCTTTGTGTTTCTGGTTTATTTCACTTGAAAATGTATCTTTAAAGACACACTCAAACACACACACACACACACACACACACACACAACTTATGTTAGTCTCATAACATACATCATTATTTCCTTTATAGAAATTATCACTACCTGAAATATTTGCTTCCTTAGTTCTAGTCGTGTATCCAATGAAAAATGATCATCGTAGGCCCAGGCTCAGTTGTCAGACCTTGCTGCATAACGGGGAGAAGCTCGCCTCCTCATATCTACTATGTCTCAAAAGGTATTTGTTGAATACATCCATCTGTGATAAATTTTTCAGTACAATACCATAAAGTAGGTCTGTGTGCTGTCCTCAATTTTATATGAAATTTATATAAATAAAATATAGACTAGGAAGAAAGGTTATTTTCTCTTGATAAAGGGCTAGAAGGGGCAGAGCTGTAGGTGAACCTACTTCTTTATCTTGCCTCTCAGCTATTCTAAGATTACAATCCATTCTAAGCTTTATCTGAAGTTATTCAATGACTCTAAAATGAAACATAAATTTTGTAGATATTCCAGGACATTTTACTGCTTCCAAAATAACTATATTCTAAAAAGCTATTTTTGGCCACCCTGTTTTCTACTCTCTGGTTGACATTTGAGATTAAAACACACACTAAATAGCACTGCCGATAGGTATATGTTCACGAAGTATGTGTTTTATTAAACTTTATCACAGTAAAGAAGGGTATCTGATTTTTTTTCTGCCTTACATATCCTTGATTCAACTGTTTTAAACTTTGTTTCTGTTTCTTTTTTTACATTTCATTTTGAATATATTCTATCTCAGGTTTTCTATGTATTTTCAGGCCACCTTAAATTTTCTCTAGGACAAGGTGAGCATACAAAGCATAAATAATTAAATGAGAATACCTGAGGGATGTACTTCAGTTGTGTCATTTCATGAAGGCAAAATAATGAGATAAAATTTGAGTTTCAGCAATCAAAAGCCGGAGGGGTAGCTATTAAAGGTAGTGATCACAAGGGCTATAAAACTGCAAAGTTGCTTACAGTAGCATGACAGTAGGAAAGCTGGATGCAAAATAGCATATTAGTACTGGTTATTAAAATCTGAAAAGTAAGACTAGAGAGAAATACAAATGTACTCTACTTTGTGCTTTATTGGAGCTATGCAAATCGGAAATAATGAGACATACAAGTATAGCATCTCACTCTACAAAGCAGACTTCATCACTATTCCACTTTTAAGCATTACAGAGAATTTGAAGCATACGCAGCAAAAACACAGTATGTTAATAAACTCCCCCAAAGCTATCATCTGATTTCAACAACAGCAAACATTATGCCACTCATGTTGCATCTCCATTTCCACCTACTCTCCTACTTTCTTGAATGTTTATTTGTTAGATTTACATATATTAAAATTCTAAAAATTTTCTGTGTAGTGTTAACACCCATGTACTCAGCTCATGTTATCCTTGCAAATTTCTTAGCATTTAGGATCCTTTACCAGTCTGTCTTCCAACTCAATTAAGAGAACCCCTGCTTTGAAGTATTCAACAATAAATTCATTCTACTTATTCTAAATCTTCATTTAAATGTAATATCAATATACGAACTTTTTTCTTTTTCCTATTTGGACTCTCCTGCTGGTAGAAAGTTTGTGAGATTCACCTAGGATGATACTTCTGTTTCTAATTAGCTCTTCTACCTTCTGAAATAGATTATGACTTTGTCAGTTTTTCTTTCTGGAAATCCACTCATGAGACTCTTTGAAGCCTGAAGTTTTCTTTGTGGTAGCTGTTGAATAATAAGTTTACTTCTTTGGTAAATGTAAAGCTATTTTCTTACCTATTTTGACAATTTGAAGGTTTAAAGGAATTTGTCTTATTCATTTATATTGCTAAATTTGTTGATTTAAAGTTAAGTATTGGGCTGAGGAAATAGCTCAGTGGAATAAGTGCTTACCTGGCAAGCACAAGGTCCTGAGTTTAATCCCTAGTGTCGCCAAAAACAAAATAAGTAAGTAGGTAAGTAAGTAAGTAAGTAAATAAATAAATAAGCCTAAGTATTGTTGTCTCTTTGAGTTGTAACTGTAATTTTGGAGCCTATACTTCGTTCATTTCTGATATTCATGACTCCTTTATTTTTCCTATTCAGTTTTTTGAGGGCTTATGTACTTTGTTGGTCTTTTTCAAAGAGTTTCCATTTTACTGTGATTGTTTTAAATTTCATTAGCTGTTTTTCTTATATTAATCATTTATTCTTTTCTCTTCTTTCTTCTCTGTTTTTGCAAAAGCATATTATAAGGGAGACAGAGAATAGCTCTTTCAAAAGAGTGGAATTTGCATCATGTGGAAGTTTGGATGGCAGAGTTGCTATACGGACGAGTTAATGTGCAGAAGTTACTCCTGGGCTTGAGGAGTTGTCATGATTATCCCTGGCTTACATACCTGATGTACATACTTGCTGACATTTTCCTTAGACGCTACCTCATAATGACACATTACAAAGTGCTGTGTGTTCTGTGTTCCTTTCAGGTGGTTATTTTTTTCCTTGGGGGCTTTAGCCATATGAGAAGATTATTAAAAAGATTTATGAAAAAAAATCTATACTCTGAATCAAGCCTCAGCCTCAACTGGGGAATGTTTTAAAAAATGTTGCCCTTTCTGATTTCATTAGAGTACCAGCCATAGCAACCAATAATGCTGAATGTCTTGTTTTGAAAATAGAAGGCCTGGTAATTACAGTTAAAATTCAGAGCATATAATCTTACAATATCATTATGCTTCCCTGGTTTGTTATGTGAGTCTGAGACCTAATAAATGATTTATATAAAGGCATTGTAGACTGAGGTTTGACTTAACAGCAAAGCATGCTGTTTTGGATTCCCTCAGGCCCATTAATATCTAACTCCCTAACTTATATTTTCCAGTCAAGAAAGAGTACAGACTCTAATATCATTTTGGGTATCATGGTGCTTGCCATTCTGGCTATTTCCGAATGGAAGAAGTAGCAGTTCTGAGGAGTGGGTGTTCAGGTACTCCTGCGGACCTTTGGGCCTGGCGGGTTGATCAAGGAATCCAACATGGATAGATCTGAAGGAAGCAAGGCCATCTGAAAATGGATTGACTGAAAACGAGAGGAAATTTTTTTATCTTCATTTTTATTTTCTTATAGTGTTTTAAAGATGGAGCTCAGAATTTCACACGTGTTAAGCATGCATTATGTCACTATGCTTGACCCTTACCCCTTTCTTAGTATTTATCTAAATTTTTAAAAAATTTCTTTAAAGAATAAAAAACAATTATAGACTAAAACAGCATTAGAAATGATACAAAATTTCACTTAAAATAATAGGAATTCAACAGTGGTTGTTGTATTACATGATACTATCTTCAAATTAGCTGCTCATGCTGCTGGATAGAAACATGCAAGATTTGTTTAAAGAAAAAACAAAACAAAACAATAACAAATTTGTAAGAAACTCAAAAGATAAAAAAGAATACAAAGAAAAAAATTAAACATTAACTTCTCCTTTCAAATGACTAGCAAAAAACGACAGTCCAATTATACAAACTGCTCTACATATATACCTAAATATATCTTTATCTAAATTCTGAAGGTAGCAATTTACATCTTTGATTGCAGATTTTCCTTCATTTCATAATCTAAGCATTGAAGCTATAGATTTCAATCTAGAAGGTCTTATGATAGGGAGAGAAGGAAAAAAAAAAAAAAAGAAGCAGCAAAGCTCTTGGGTAAGCAAAAGGGAATTCTACGCTACACAGCAACAGAATGTCTAAGCTGGGTTAGTGGTAAAACGTCTTTAGTACCCAAGATAGGGGGTGGACAAAAATGAATGAAGACTTATAGATTTGTTGATTGGAAGTTGGAAGCATTGGCACCTGGTGATTTATATTTTCTCAGCTAGCATGAGGAGAGATCACCAACTGAGTGTGTGGGAGAGGAGAGAGTGGGAAGGATGAGCAAGAAGGAAACTGTGAGGTAGTCATGTCAGGGTGTGGAGAAAGGGACTTCTGGATGAAAGATGACAGAGCATCAGGCAGTACGCCATGCTACATAAGGATAATATGGATTTTTCCAGTGAAGCAGAACTTTATCAGAGGGGCCTTTTGAATTATGGAGAATTATAGTTGGCTCGCTGTTAGGAGGCAGCACTGTTGGAAGAGGCAGGTTGCTGAGGGTGTGGCTTGGAGGGGTTTATCTCCCTCTCAGGCTCCTTTCACGTTCTTCTTCCTAGTGATTATGAGGAGAGCACTTTTCCTCAACCGAGCCCTTCTACCACATGCTACTTATTCCTGATACCCAGGGTAAAGACAGAAATTTCTAAAATTGTATTATAAGCTCTGCTTCCTTGCTTTGTTATGTGTATTAAGCTATGAGAGTTGGCTATTGTGCTCTAGTGAGGAGGAGACTGGGTAAGGTAAAGCGTTAAGGGAGGATATGTCTCCTTGCCTTTTCACCCTTTGGGAGGTTTGTGCATTTATTGGCTCATTATCTCCTTCCTCCATCTTCAAACACAGCCATCTCTCTAGGTCTCATTCACCTTCCCCACCATTCTTCTTCAGGTAGGAACTCTTGTAATTACACTGGGATTGGCTAGAAATTCCAGGTAATCTGTCTGTTTTAAGGTCAACTGATTAGTAACCTAATTGCCTCTTGCCATATAACAAAATATTATGAGGGCTCAAGGATAGGATGTGGAGTTCTTGGCAGGTTGCTATTGGCGGATGAAAGGGCTTGTACAGCCACTTACAGGTGTGTCAGGTATAACAGAAGAGGGTAATAGGAGTTAGAGGAGGGTACCTAAAAGGAGAATCACAGTGGCCTTGAACTGTTCCAGGTTTCCAAGATCACTGGTGGGACCACAGACAGTGGTCCCTAGACACTGAATGGACTTTCTACCCCACTCTCCATTTATGTTCAGTAGATCAGGGATGGTGGTTAAGATTTGTATTTCTAACTTCTTCTCCAGGGATGCTAACATTTTTCTTCTAAGAACCATACCCCAGGAGCTATTTTTATAATATGTGTTGGTTTGAAAAATTCTGTGAATCAAGATATGACTGTTTATATGCTATGGTTTAGGTTTAAAATGCTTCCTCAAAGCCCGGTAAGTTTGGAATGTGATTGAATTATGAGAACGTTATGCTCACCCAGTGGATTTCTCTATGAATGACTTCAGTAGTGAGTGTGCTGTTAGCAGGTGGTACCCGCTTGGAGATAGGTCAGGGCATGGCACAGAAGGGTATATGCTGGCCCCTAATTCCTTCCTTCTCACTTTGCTTTCTGCCTGCCATGGCTGGAAAGCGTTTCCCCCACTACCCCTATGTCAAGCTATTTAGGCCTTGGAGCTGGCTGACCATGGACTAAAAGTACAGGTCCAAGCAAACTTCTGCTCTTATAAGTCAGGTATGTTGTTTCAGCAATGAGAACATGAACAATAGAACAGGTTCTGTTGTTATTGTTGTTTTGTGGTGCTATTGCTGGAACCCAGGGGTACCCTACTGTTGAGTTGTATCCCTAGCTCTTTTCATTTATTAATTTTTTATTTAGTTTGAGACATTCTCTTGCTAAGTTGCCCAGGCTAACCTTGAATTTGTGATCCTCCTCCCTCAGCCTCTTGGGATGTCATAATAAGGTTCACTCCCCATGTCTAGCTGGTCCATTTTTATGTATGTATGTATGTATGTATGTATGCATGTATGTATGTATTATTTGTTTGGTCCAATTTTTTCTTTATTTTAAAATTAATGCATGAACATTAGAGCCTCTCTTGAATCCAAACAGTATCACTAATTGTCTTAGTGATTTTCTTTTTATTACGTTATCTCCACATCTGTAAAATGGCATAAAAGCACCTACTTCATGAAAAAGTTAGAAGGATTAAATAAATAATGTGAGCATTTACGAGTGCTCCAAAAAGTATTAGGTTTTATTTACCAGGCAAGAACCTGGAAGAACCAAAGGGTGTTGAGACAAAGAGTATTTTATACATGAAGGTTACTGAGGGAGTGGAAGAGCTGAGAAATCATGATGAGTGCCAGTTTGAAATTTCTTCCATCCTGAGGGCCAGGCCCCCAGGAGGTGTTGGTTCCAGAGCTCAGCAATTGGGGCCACAGTAGTGTTACCTAGGCAGATTGTAGGAGGGAAGATGTAGGAAAGAGATCTGCCAGGGAATAGTGGTCAACTGTTTTCATAACGAACCCAAAGATCTCAGGGAGAATAAGAGCAAAAGAGGAGACCTTCGTGCCCAGTCTCATGATTTGCTGATTGATTGGTCCCAGCTGAAGGGTGGCTGAGGCAGTCCCCATTCAGTTCCCTCTCTTGGAGCAATGAACTTGGGAACAGCATCTTGAACAGTCACAGAGAGAACATCTCCTCCCACAAACAATCTGCGCCTGTGCTCAGTTCTGCACAAGGAGCTTTGTTAGCGCCTGAGTTCTCGCTGGAATCCTCCTGTGGCTCGGAGTCTTGTGGTGGGGCTTCCTAGGAGGGCCTGCTAGCACATGGAGGTACTCAGTGAGATGTGTCAAATGGAACAACCTGGAAGAAAATGAAAATAGGCGATTCATGGGTTGTCTAGGGCTTGGGGGACTGCAACATCTGTCTTCCTGGTTTTGTTGAATATGCTTCTGGAGGATCATTTCTCCCCAAATGACTCTGCAGTATCACATGAGATATGTGCCTCCTTGTGTCCAGATGGTGGTAAAAAGTACTGACTTAGTGGTGTCTTTTGTGGGGAGTGTAAATTCCCTCATGCTAGAGGTTCAGGTTAGGCACCAGGTGGAGCTTGTGGTGGGGCTTTGAACCGGGTTTAAGAAATGAAGATGTTGGGTCAAGTTTATGTCACACACCTACAATCCCAGCACTCTGGGAGGCTGAAGCAGGAAGACTTCAAAGTCCAGCCCATGGTGGACAACTTCATGACTTGTCAAGGCCCTGCCACAAAATGAATATAAAGAACTGGGGCTTTAGCTCAGTATGAAGGTCCTAGCTTCAATCACAAATAGCCTCTCCCCTAAAAGAAATGAAGAAAGAAAGAAGGCAAGAAGGGAGAGAGAGAGAGAGAGAGAGAGAGAGAGAGAGAGAGAGAGAGAGAGAAGTGAAAATGTTGACATTTGGTTTGAGAGTGCTTCTTTCTCCTGATGTAGGCTCATGCTAGGTGAACCTGAACAAACTGAACCTGAAACCAAACTACAATCATGGAAATGAGCCAGACCAGACAGAGTATAAGACACCAGTAAGAGAGGTATAAGGAACTTCTAGGTACATACACACATGGATGAGCGCAGTGGACTATGGGTAGGCTGAGAACATGGGTGGCCACACAGTCAAAACAGTGAGATCTGGTGAGCCACCTTTGGAAACAACCCCTAGAGAATAACAGGTAGGCGATGGAATATCTGTGTGGCCAGACTCCAGGTGGAGCTTTCAGCATCCAAATGGATTCACCTGTCTTGTAACTATCAAAGTTTTTTTCTCTACTCCACCAAATCTGGAATCAGCATTATCACTAAAGACAAGGAATTGTTCAGCTTGTCCTTCCTTTAAATCACATTTGCCTTATTTCTATATCATCTCCTACAACCTTGCCTTGTTTCCTGTGGTGGAGTTTCTGATTTCTACCCCAGGTATCCTGCAAGGGCCTGAATTTCCTGCACTTGGGCCTTGCTTCTCTTTTCTGGGTCTTTGCTCACTGTAACCAGCATCCTGGACCTCAGATGGGCGTCTTTCCTATCTGTACATAGAGACCCTGACTCTGAGTTGAGCCCAGACTGTTGGGAAGTGATACCCACATTCTCCACTAACCCCAGTTTGACATTGTCCTCCAAGATTGAGACCTGCCTCTTTCCTCATGCCAGTGCAGCTTCAGGTTTGTCCTCTGGAGTCATTTCCCTCCATATTCTACTTTTAAACCATCTCTTGTTCCAAGAGGGCAATTTTGCTTTTGATATTGATTAAATAGATTTATGATTGCTGATCCATGGCCTGAAGGTCACAAGACATTTTTGTATCCCAGTCATGTAAATCCTTTCTAAGAACAGAGAATTGTGCCAGGCACATGCTGGAAAGCAAGACTAACACCAGATGCAGGAATTCACAGATGGAGAGCGTAAGCCCTGTATCAATCTTGGCTGCTCTTGTTCACTCAGGAGATGAAAGCAGTGCTAGGGCTGTGTTCTTGGTCCAGCACAAACATCAGAATCTTGCGATGCAGCTATGGCTAAAGGCCACTGAGTTAGGCTTTACTTCACTTAAACATTCTGATGTGTAAAACCCAGAGTAAGATCTAGAGTGAGGATTTTTAACCAGTGCTCCAAGTTATTTTAACAAGACAGAAGTCTTCAGTAAATATTAGCTGTGTGGACTGATTTAAGCCATGGAATATCACAAGCACACCAGTGAGCTCCAATTTCTTCAAAGCGTGCTCTTTTCTAAGTAGGATCAGACCAGTCTAAGTATGAATTAGGGTAGAAAACCTAAGATTGGAATAGCAAAGAAAATTATTTTTAAAAATTGGTGAGGAAAGTCCTAAGAGTCTTAATAGTTTTATCTCTGAATTTAAATATTTTCCTAGGTTCCATTTTTGCTAATACAGTTTTAAAAGTTATATGACTGGCTAACATTTGCCTATCATTTTTTAAAAGAATTTTTAATTTAATTTAATTTTATTTTATTTCTTGTTTTAGAGCTTTTGTTTGTTTATTTATTTATTTTTATGGCTGGCTCAGCCTGCCCTGAGGGCAGGGCTGGCACAGCATGTGGTGCCGGGGATCGAACTGCTGTCCCTGCAGCCGCCTAAGCTTTCCTAAGCAAGCGCTTTAGACCACTGAGCCATCCTGCCAGGCCCCATTGCCTATCATTTTTGTTACATCTGCATATTTTATTGAGAAATAATAGGTAATAAATCAGGTGACATTGTACATATTCTATGTTTTATTTGTCATCTAGATCTGTAAAAGGCCAGAGTTGGATCTTATAAGGTTAAAAGTTGCATCAGATTAAGGAGCTTGAAGTTTAAAGCCAGTGACTTTGTTCCTATTTCTTTGTTCTAAGAGCTCTGGACAGATGCTTTAATCTCTGTGTCTTTATTTCCTTGCATCTAAAAATGTTAAAAGGTGTCGATAATAAGACTAACTTTCCAGGGTGGTTGTGAGAGTTTTAAAAGTTAGCAGTGTATCTCAAGTGCTTAGAGAAACCTGGCACATATTAAGTTCCTAGCTGTGGTTACAAGTCCTACTAGTTATCAGCTGCCTTTCAGCAACTACTTCAGTTCCCTAGCATAGGTCAAGAACATACCTTGAAAGGCATCGATCTATAAATCCAAGCCTATTCCATGCCAGAAGATGTCACAAGACTCAATTTAACTTTCCAAAACTTGCATACAAGACAGACTCACTGAACTAGCTTTATTAGACTCTAATTTTTCTGAGCAGGGTTGGAAAAAACAATTCAAACACAAAACATCAATTGCCTCCACACCATACACTTCAGTCCCTCCTCAACTCCAGACCTGCTTGCAACCAGCATCAGTAAGACATGCATAATTGGAAATAGAAGCATGAGGTTGCTCTCACTGTAGCAGGGGCACTCTGGGAGGCGATCTGCTGTGTGAGTGTGGGTGCACAACCCCCAGAGCTACAGCCGTCGGGAGACCGTCAGAAGCTGGCAGTGTTCATAACCACTGCTTTCTATGCGGCTCATCCTGAATCCTGCAATTTGTTAGCAAGAGATAATGAATAGATGAATTAGTGCAGAAATTCAGAAAATAACAGGTCTCCTCACATCCCTCTAATCACCCAGCAGGGCACACGCAGGATTTTCAGGCCTATGTTTCTCTAGGATAGAAGGCGTTCCTTTCTCTTCCCATGGGGAGTCTTTCAAGCTAGAAGATTGTCCAAGATGGTCTCATAAAGGACAGGAGTGACTCAGCAAGGTGGCAGGAAGCAGCTCATGAGCTATGGCAGCTACTCAAGTCGGGAGGGGCCACGGCTGTTTTTGCTGAGTCCTTTGTGTTATATGTCCCAGGAAACCTAATCAAGGTGGTGAATTCATAGACTGGGCATGGAAAGTGCTGAGAAGGGGGGACCCCTGGCAACTAATAGTACAGTCTGATAACTGTATGACTTCACCCTGACCCTGAATAATTATGTGGAAGATCCTGGTAAGACAACATGGTAAGTGTGGGGCACAAAGTGAGTTGTCTTTGGGGTATTATTGTTTGTCCTTGTTTCTTTTTGAGGATGCATGTGAACTGTAGAAACAATAGCAGTACAGATTGAATATTCCTTTATCTGAAAAGTTTAGGAGCAAAGCTGTTTCAAATTTGCAAGATTTCTATACTTTGAAATGCTTGTATAAATTTTACCAGTTGAACATCTATAACCTGAAATTCCAAAACCCACCATACTCTAAAATCCAAAACTTTTTGAAAGTTACTTCAGTGCTCAAAAAGTTTCTGATTCAGAAGCATCTAAGATTTTGGTGTTTTGAACTAAGAATCCACAGTCTAAAATAATAATGTGCCTCAATGTGTGCAAATAATGTATAAATAAAAAATTAATGATGAATCATTTTTAAAAAGTCTCTGTAAGAAATTTATTCCCTTTCTAGAAGGGGATTTTTTTTTCCCCCAGGTCTGGGAAACTGAGTCAAGTATACTAAGTCCATCTGAGGGGCAATATTCAGATGCTATCTATCTAGCATGATTCCACCTACTGAAAAAGTTCAAAAGTAAGGTGGAAGTCATAGAGTAGGTGAAAAATAATCACTGTACTCTTAACCTGAAGATCTGACTTGGAAATTTTAGAAGGTTCAAGGGTTAAGAAAAGAGCAAGAAAAAAGTTATGACCATGAGAGGCCTAACACACAGCAAGCTGTAGTGATAGTAGTGCTTGACCAGGGCTAAATGAGAAGAGAGGTGTAACACAGCTAGAAGCTCCCCAGGGGTTTATTGAGATAGCAATGGTGCTTAGCCTAAGCATTGCCACTCAGGAGCAAGGTGGGGAGTTTCTCTATTGGAGAACTATAAAGAGACAGGATCATAGTTGCTAACGGTCTTTAGGTCGAGGGTTTATCTATTGCCAGCAGGTATGGAATGAAGATATGCAAAGCAGGAGGCTTTCTAAGGCTGTCACTCTGTTTGCTTGGGCTAGTTTTTAAAGAACTCGATATGTGAACATACGAGTAAAGCATCCACTTTGCAGAAATAAGCAAACTAGGGGACCAAAAGAAAGAGGCTCTCTTTCACCTATCTATGCAATAGGATTTAGCACAATAATATGTTATCCGTGTTACCTTTGAAGATTCTTTTATGTCTTTTGATTATGGTTTCTTTGTCCATTTAATACTGGTAAAAACTTCAAATATTATTAAAACTTAAACCAAAAAAAGAAATCTGAGAACTTAAGAACTTTGGTGGATAGTCTTTATTTTAACAGTTTTTATGCCACTTGAAAAAGTGAAAAGTAAGTTGATCCTTGGCTGGAATGCCTTAAAGGGGGAAGAAGGAATCCGGGACAGGGAATTACTTCCCCATCTCAGCGTTTCACCTCTGACCTTAAACACGCTATCCTTATCCAGCTGATGCTTAGATGTTAGAAAAGCAGAGGGTGGGAAAAAATAGTCCAAAAAAGGAAGATAAAGGTGAGAGGAAAGGTGTGGGTGCAGGAAGGGTCACTGGGTTCCATGTACCAGTATTTCTCATCACTAGTGATATTGTGGGCCAAATAAGACATTGTGCATTGTGGGATGTTTAATAGAGTCCCCGGTCACTTCCCACTGAATGCCAGTTATACATTCTGTAGTTGTGACGACCATCAGTGTCTCCATACATCGTCAGATGCCATCTGAATGCAAGCAGGTTGCCAACACAGTCCAAAGCTGGGAATAATTAGCTTATCATACTTTCCTTCTTGTCGTTTGTTTTCTCCTGAATTTTTTTTTCAGAAAAAAAAATTAAGTAAAAATATAAAAAGATAAAAATCTCCTTCCAGTAAAAGCAGTTTGCAGGATTTCTGACTCATAAGAATGCTGGCTGAGGGCAGTATCTCCATGATACCATCTTGAGAGCTCTTGGTAGAAGTCAGCATTCCTTTCTGAAAAGATTTTGGCTCATTGTCCCTTTCGTTAGTTTACAGGTCTGTTAAAATGAAAGTTCTTATGGAACAAGTATCAATATCATTGATCTTTAAATTCTTGGAAAACCTATTACAGAACCTGAAACAGAGTCACCAGTGGTTACCTGTGTTTAACGGTTTGGTCAGCACCAATTCTTCCTCCACCCTCCTTGCCTGATAGGTTTTGCTAGAAGTAGGCTCCTCAGGGGAAACTTGGTCCTGATGAGCTTGGTGAGACTGTGAGCATCCCTGCTCAGGTATGCATCTTATTATCCCCAGGTCTGCAGTAGGTCCTGCCCAGACACAATGCTCTGTAGTCATTTCCTGAATCAGTGTCTCTCTGAAGTCTTATCTCCTTTTAATATCTTTTTCCTCCTCCATGACTCCCCAAGACCTCCATGAAGTCCCTACCTGCCAGAGGAGGAAGCTAGCTAGCTGCACCCCATGGAGCCAGAATCTAGCTGTTGCTCAGAAGTCTGTTTTGCATTGTGGCTGGCCAGTACCAATTATTATTATTATTATTATTATTATTATTATTATTATTATTATTTTGCAGAACCAAGGATTGAACTCAGGTCCTTGTGTTTGCCAGGCAAGTGCTTATTCTACTGGGCTATCTCTCCATCCCTTATAGCATATTTTTGGTGTTTTTTCAGAACTGGAGATTGAACTCAGGCCCTTGCACTTGCCAGGCAAGCACTTATTCTACTGAGCTATCTCTCCAGCCCCAACTACCAGTTATTAAAAGTCATTTTTCAGCAAAATCCGAAGCAGTGATGTTCTTAGTCCACTGGCAGGAATTCCTCACAACAGAGGCTTCCTACTGGCAGGGGAAAGAAAATGAGAAACATGGAAATTTAATATCTCTGTATTATGCAGATATGATTTAATCGGGAATGAGGGTGAAGTGCAATTAAAAACCATAGTTTCATTAACTTTATGACTTTCAGATTGTTCGTCAACTATTTGGTTACCATAGCCACCAGCAGTAGCAGCCTCTACACATTGTTTCCTCACAGCAACCAGCACAGGAGGAGAGGGATATAAGACTGAATTTCCCATTTTATGCTCTTGTGTGCAGGTTTTTGGAAAGGCTAAATCAAGACTCCTGTTGGTTCTTTCTTGGAGAAAATCCAAGCAAAGGGTAGGATACAAAGGAAAGAAACTCTGTCTATCTTCAGGTTTCACTTCTTCCAAGATAACTTGTACACAGTTTTGCCTTGCATGGAGCATCGCAGCCCAAGAGCATCGCCCTGTGTTGAGCAGTCAAGTCCCACAGGAGAGCAACAAGACTGTCACTCTTGCCAAATCCTCTTTCCCCACTTGTCAACGTGATGGCTGATCTTTGACCTTGTGCTCTTATTGGGGAATGCGATACAAAGCTAAATTTGTGGAAGAGGGGCATGGCCTCTGCTCCAGCAGTGGATGTTATATGGCTGCCACCTGTCCGGCACACTCCACGGGGCATGAGAGCTAAGTGCAGTGTGGACACATTCCTGTTAGGAAGGTTTACCTAGCAGCTCTAATAAAATTCTGTCCTTTTACTGTATGACTTACGGATATTTGGAGGAAGTGATGGCTACTGCTGACACTGAGCAGATCATGAGTATTTGCCTGTTCAGTTGCCATCTTCCCTATAGTTTGGGTCAGCATGTCCCTTTAAAACTGTTTTCTTTCCGACAAGGTGCCACACTAGAACTGCTCATTTCCCGGGTTCCCTTTCAAGTGAAAGTTATGTAGTACATTTATTTCTAGTGACAATAAGTTGTCATTACAGGAGGAGGTTGATTATGTTCTTCTGATTTTGTGTACTTTTTGTGCCTCCTCCCTCATCCCTCCAGTGGCCCTGGTTTAAACTCCATCTATGGTCAACAAACTTAGGTTCATAGACCTTATCATCATCTGAGGGACATGCAACAGCAATGCCTTATTTTTCTGTCGTAGGGCTTTCTTGCAAAGAGGTCCACTCAGGTCACATGTTGACAGAGGCAGGAAGAACAAGAACGTCAGTGCTCCTGGGATTAACCCTCAGTCAATGAGCTCTGGCAGCCAGTAGATGAATCGCCAGATCTCTTTTTTTTTTTTTTTTTTCATCAGTGCAAGATGCCAGCAGAGTTGAGCCACCTACAGCTGTGGCTGAAGTAAAGCAACCTGTAGTGGCTCCTCCTTCTCTGTCCCGTTCTTACTCTTCTCCTTCTTATACTGTTGGGTGGTCAGCTTCTGTCCAAAATAAAATGCCTGCATTCAAGTGTCTGTCTCAAAATTTGCTTCTAAAGAAGCTCAAATAAGTTCACAAAGAGACAAATCTTAACCGGACCATGATCAAAAACAGCGTTCCAATCTCTTTTTGCCCATTCCTTTTCCTACTGCCTATTTTACAGATAGCATCATTTAATTCCCCTTTTAAGCTTCCTGTCTATGAACAACAACTAGCCTCTTGAATGGTCCCTGTGTAGAGTCGCCTGCAATGGATTCTTTCTGTAAGTCTTTTCCCTGCAAAGAAATCCAAGCTTCTCTAAGACATAGACAATGCCCTTTTGTTGTATTTGTGAATAACTTCTGTCACTTATCACACTGCCAAACAGTTGCTCATTGACACTACGTTTAGTTCATGTTTTGATGTATCAAGTTACATATGAGGTAAGCTGTGGATAGTAATTGGAAGCAGAAATGAGCGTCATTTCAATATCCATTGTGTTTAAAGGAATTTCCTATTTGATCAAATGGATATATCTCATCCAGAGATATTAAGAAATCAAGTTTTATCTTTTTGAGAATCTCCTTATCTTTCAGAAAACAGAATATTTGAAAAAGAGAAATCCATTCAGTGGAACAAAACTAGACTCTAAAGTCGACATGCTATCTGACTGAGTACAGTGTGCACCTCTGATGTTCAGCTCAATGGCATTCCAACTGAGCAGAAATATCTTTGTTTGCAGCAACCTGAGTTACAATTCCAATTCTAAATTCTCTCTGTTAGTCTTTTTTAGTCACAGATTCACGTTTACTTGTTCCTGGGCTTTGTTCTCCTTCACACAAGCATCTTCCACTGACTTACTTTTTTTTTTTTTAGAGGGAAGGACTGGGAGTCAGGACCTTGCACCTTCCAGGTAGGCACTGTGCTACTGAGCTACGTGCCCAGCCCCCATCCACTCTTACTTACTCACATTCAGAAACATCACTTTGATTTCACTTCTGAGACTCTGGACAAGTCATTTCGCTTGTCTCGTCCTCATTACTAGGTAGGTAGATAGGAGAATGATGCAGTAACTAAATGTAAAGATGAGATATGGAAGGTACTCATCACATTGTTGGTTTTCTTATTTTATCTTTGCTTACTATTCTACAGGTATCTGAATGTCTTGGGCACCTTGAAAATTTGTATTATGGAGGCATTATCACAGAGGATTCAAGAGTGCAGCTTACCTGAGAACAGACTCAAATACAAATCCCAATTCTATTGGCCCCGAGGATGTTCCCTGATGACTGTCTACCCCTGGAAGTCATGGTCAGTGTAGATATGTTCCTTATTGGATGATGGCAGACCTGTGGCCCAAACGATATAGGAAGATCCTCGGTATGATATCTGGGGAAGGCTACAAAGACACTGAAGAAGTTCTTTTCCTCTTTTTCTGGATTATTTAGAGGAATTTCTAGCTTTCCCTGGAGAAAATCAGAAACAATGCTGTCAAAATATCACAACATTTCCTCACAGGAAATGAGAAGTGAGAAGCTGAGCCCTTTTTCCAGAAGTCAGTATGAGCTTTTAGGCCACATTGTGGTTGTGTTTTCTTGTGGTTGGGTCCTCAAACTCCAGTCAAGTTAGACTGTAGCCTCAGAAAGAATCCTGACCTGGAAGCACCCAATGGAGCAGTTCCTGACTTCTGAAACAGAAGTCGTGTGAGATGATGGATGCCTATTACTGCTTTAAACCTTTGATTTGTGGAGTTAAGGAGTAATGGAGTAGCTAATCATTTGTTAGGGAATGATAGGTAGCTAATGTACAGCTATGTTGGCAGGATGGGAAAAGCTGCCTATTAGCCTTCAGTTCTTTATATGCAAAGTGTAAAGACTAACGACAGTTGCTCCAGGTATTTCTAAGAGATTGCAGTAAGCAAATACATAGCAAGTTCCTTGTTCATAGCAAATTCTTAGTAATAAGCAGCATCACTACATATGGTATTTCCTGATCATATTGTACACATAACATTACTGTCCTGAAGTGTATAATAGGAATGAACTCTTTTTTCCATCAAATTATGTCTGTAGCAAGAACATGAGCCATAAAATATTTACCTCTGCCTGACTTAAAAATCATTTGGACAGCAAGGACAAGAGACCTCCTGAACCAAGATTATGCATAAGAGGCAAGAGGCTCAACTTTTCTTGGACATAACATACCTATATTCTCACTATTCTGCTTATTTCTTCGTATAAAAGCCTAGAGTCAAATTTTAGCTGTGTCCATTATTAAACAAAAAGATTGTCTTTTTCATGTAAAAAAATAAGTACAGACTGTAAAGTATTTCTGGTTTCCATAGTTGTATAAGTCAGAAAACAGTGGTGGTGGATTAATCCTCTAAAGCAACCTAATGGATGAAGTGCCTGGGCATCCCGCTCAGGGACTAAATTCTCTCCAGGCTTACAGAATGGTAGGGAGCAGCACATGCTCTTCATGGTCTTCATTCAGCCTTAAATGAAAGGGACCATTTCATGTTTAATAGTGGGAAGAGCTAAAACTTAGCCTTAGCTCTTTATACAAAGACATAGCAAAACACCACAACACGTAAGCAGCATCATTTGGGGCTCCTCTCCACAGGGTAATCTGTAATTAAGATGATTAGGAAGAAGTGCCTTAAGAGCCTCTTGCTGTCAACTTAGCTTACACAGGTACCCATCTGGCACCTAGGTGCAGTTTGTCTGAAGCTGCCCTTCGGAAAAGCAGCAGTTAAATATTTCATTAGCGCCCTCCCTCAGAATTCCTTAAGCATCTGAGAGCACATAAGATTCCTATGACCATTGAAACTCCCAGCTCTTTTATTTGCTAAAAGGGCTACAAAATGGAGAAACGACCTTTTCTCTTTTGTCACTATCACAAACGAAGGGTGTAGAATCTCCTCCTTATTTCTCAATGCATCTTTCTGTAAAATTTTAACTCCGTAAAACAACGTTTTGGCACACTTGGCGTTGTGATCACACTGTGATGATGATAATGCACATCCATAAATAGCTCCTCCATAACAGTTGAGATGTCTCAGCTTACTGATGGGGAGGATCAGACTGGGTGGAAGAGGAAGGCAGCAGACGGTTCCCTGAAGATCCAGAGACGTGCACTTCTTCAAGTATAACAGAGCATGTGCTTTGGGGATCAGTGACCCACCTGGCCTCCTCATCCATTCTTATCTCCAGCATCACAGCACACAGGAAATTGCACATGATTAAGCATTACACCCCTGGTGGGCATCCTGCAGGGAGCATCCTCCCAGGGCTCAGCACTACCCTTCCCTCTTGATTCTGCCTGTCATGAGCCAGTTACGTTGGAAAAGTCATTTACCACTGAGGTTTTTAGCTGTTGTTTTTAACCTGGAAAAAAATGGAACCACCTACCTGGTGTAATTTCCAGGCTTGGGGTATGAGTCAGAGGAAGGGAAAAAGCACTCCTATTTGAATGCCACTGTGATCCAAGCTTTATATAGACACAATTTTATTTCATCTGTACACAGCGTGTGAGGTAAGTGGTTAGTCACTTTTTTTCTTCTTTCTTATAAATGAGAAAGTAAAATTCAGATTCTGGTTGCTTGACACACCTTCCTTTTCCAGAGCACACACTTCTAGCCTTCTGATCACCTGCAGCTGGAACATTTCTCCCTTCTGGAGTACAGAACTGGGGCTTCCTACAGTTTGATACTTGTGTGCTCCCATACCATCCTGGGCTTCTTTCTTTTACTGCAGGGCAATATCTTGTAAAGATCTGCGTGAATCTGTGCATATCCCATCTGAGCAGGAGCTCTATGGAGCAGAACTGTGTGGGCACTTTTGCAAGACCAAGTGGCATTCTGCCTCATACATAGTAGGCAGTCAATAAATACTTTAAAGTAACAGCTGTGTGATTGTGTGTTTTGATTTATTTTTCATTTTAACATGAAAATATGAAGAAAATATAAATAGATCTCTTATTCCGTTTCCCACATAACCTCTAAGCCTTGAAATAATTAGGAATGTACTGGATGTGTGTAGTAAAAATAATAATCCAAATGGTACCAAAAGGAATGAGAAATAAGTTTTTCTTCCTCTATTCCAAGTTCCTTTCTATAAAGATGTCAAAATAAAAGGGATTCTGTTCCAGAGTACTTTTCTGAAAAATTTATGTACATATACACGTATATGCATGTGTACTGTTATTGTACACCCGAGATATGATAAAAATACCCTGCATATTTAAATTTGAAAATTTTACCATAGTAGTAGGCATACGGTCACGAATCCCCTATAAATCCTCCTTATAATGAACGTACTCCTCCCACGGTTCTTGCCACCTTCTGAAGCCCTTAGGGAGCCCTCTTTCCTGAGTGTCTTCACTTGTGCTTTTGGAGCTGCCTTGGTGTCCTGAAGTGATTCTAACCATTTACTTTTCATGGTCGTTTATCTTTGGGGATGGTGCAAAGGGCAAGTGGTGCCAGGTCCGGTGAATAAGCTGAGTGAGAACACACTGCTGCGTATTTACAAGCCTGCCTGTCTGCTGGATGGCACTTGGCAGCACCACTAACTACGTTTTTTTTTTTTTTTTTTTTTTTAATCACAGTTCATAAAGACACTCATGAAGGAAGACTTTCAGAATTGCTTTGGGAGATGACAAGAATGGCATAAGTGTGTCTGAAGCAAAGTGTTTTGAAAAGGATTAGTGACAGTAAGTCAGTGCATTTGAACATTCACTGTATGTTTTAATCATGTGTATACACAGTAACAGGAATCCAGGTTAGGTCCAGCTTGTGCTCTGCCATACAACCTTACAATGAACCCTGACATGTATTTCTCTGTAAGCTCCATGGGGGTTTCTCCTGCATATTGTCAGGATACTGGATCCCAGGATATGTTTTCTTAAATTCACCAAGTTTTTTGACCTTGCTTTAAAAGCTGCTATGATTTTACCAGCATAGGTGTGAAAATTTCTATGTAACTGAATACAATACCTGGAAACAAACAAACAAACAAACAAACAAACAAAGTGCTTTTCCTTCTGTTTTCACTCCAATACAAATAGATACTTCACTATACAATTTCTGATTGTTTTCTCTCACACCAAACATTCTTCTGGCACAAGTAGGATGCCTGATAATTCAATTCAGTCCTGACGCTGGACTCAGCAAAATGTCACAGACTAAGGGCTCTGTTTTGCAA
>PVJA010037311.1:0-20321 GCA_004027025.1 Myocastor coypus
AAAAAAAAAAAAAAAAAAAAAAAAAAAAAAAAAAAAAAAAAAAAAAAAAAAAAAAAAAAAAAAAAAAAAAAAAAAAAAAAAAAAAAAAAAAAAAAAAAGAATAAAAAAAGGTTAAACGTATGACTCTTATCCTGTTAAAGAAAAACTTAGTCTGACAGTTTCTAAGACAGTAAAGACAGCTGGCCATGATGGCACATCCTGTAATTACGGCACCTGGGATCTGAGTCAGGAGGATCAGGCTAGCTTGAAATGCATATCAAGAGCTTGTCTAGGGGCCCCGCGGGATGGTTCAGTGGTCTAAAACGCCTGCTTGGGAAAGCTTGGGCGGCTTCAGGGACGGCAACCCTGCCTTCGGGGCGGGCTGAGCCGGCCCTAATAATGAGTGAATAAACAAACAAAGGTTCTGAAACAAGAGAAAAAATAAATAAAAATTTAAAAATTCTTTAAAAAATTAAAAAAAAAAAATAGAGCTTGTCTAAGGGCCAGGGAGATAGCTCAGTAATAAGCGCTTACCTGGCCAAAAAAAAAAAACCTCTAAAACAAAATCAAACAAACAAACCAACAAAAAAACTAATACAACAAAGGTAAGTGTGCATTTCTAGGCAGAATAAGGGCGTCAGAACATGGAAAGAAAAATTACATCAGGGAAAAAAGGATTCCTAGTAAGCTGACTCAACAAGTTTCTTCCTCAAGACAAGTGAAGGTGATAGCTATCACATGGGGTGGGGGTAGGGGGTGATTCTCGCTTCTCTGGTTTAGCAGGATTCTTGTTAAAACTGGTTAGGCAGGCACAAGATACGGCCCAAGGATAAGACCTAATTAAAAAGAGGACTCAGAGGAACCTGTCCTTAGTTTGGTTGAGTCAGTCTCCTCCAATACCCACATAAAATTGAGTACATTTATTATATTAAATTCATGAAGAAACTGGCATGTTATAATTGATACAGAAGAAAATCTGGAAAGCAGACATATTTATAGATCAGTCATACAACACTGAATTAAGAAATAGAGGCAAAACCTGCTTCTTTTCCACCATGGGAAGTAGGAGGTTAATTGAACTCCTCTAGACAGAATTTGCATGTGGGCTATTCACCTGTACTGAGTTGTATAATAATTCCCACGAAAACAGAAACCAGAATTGCAAAACGGATGTGCTATAGATAAATTTTTTGGGTTTCCCATTAGCCAAGACTATTTCTGGAAAGCCTTTCCGGAATCCCTACATGTGAATGAAACATCATTTCTCCTTATTATATTCATCACATTATTGTTTACCCCCGTCCTTCCTCCCATACACACACAGGAGACCAGGAGCTTTTTGAGGCCAGCATAATGAGCAATTCAAGTTTTATTGTTTCCTCAGAGCACACATTTACTTCTGAGAAACACAAGTGGATGAACATATTTCTTAACAATGTAGCATGTTCCTCTGATATCTAGAGAAATAGAGTCGTACATTCAAGCAGAAATTGTCTTTTCCTCCACACTCAGTGTTTCACTATTTTATTAACTGTTTCCATTTCAAGGCCTGCCAGAGACCATGGAGATATAAAATGGAGATATATACAACAATATAGACAGCCGGGCGTGGTGGCTCACGCCTGTAATCCCAGCACTCGGGAGGCTGAGGCAGGAGGATCGGTGCGAGTTCGAGACCAGCCTGGGCTACAAAAGTGAGCTCAAGGCCAGCCTCAACTGCATAGCGAGACCCTGTCTCAAAAAGACAAAAAAACAAACAAACGAAAAAAAACAATGTAGCCTCAATAGGCAATAATTTTGATATGAAGTAGTACAGGCTGCAGGGGCGCCTCTGACACATTGGAGAAGAGCCCCGTTAGCACGCTCCGGGGTTGGCATCACCCCCTGCACACACACACCCCCACCCCAGAGTTGCAGAGGCCCTCCCCCATGCACCGCCACCCAGCTGGGCAGTCGGAGCTGTGCGCCCTCGGGGCCCCGCCCCGTGACGCGAGGCCCCGCCCCGCGGCGCCCACTTCCAAGATGGCGGCGGCGGAATATGCCCGGTTGTCGGGGTGGCGCTGACGCCAGGAAGCTGGAGGCCAGGTACGTAATCTGGACACCGTGGAAAGAGAGCAAGGCCTCGGAGAAAGGCTTGTACGGTCTGCAGAGTGAGTTTTTGGAAAAAGCTGGAGATAAGTTTGAGCAGGTCGGGATCTCAGGGGGAAAGTGTGGACGGGGACCGGGTGGGATCACGTAGCGCGGGAAGGGCGAACGCGAAGGGAGATGGGTCTGAGATGGGCGTGCTCGAAGAGAACGGGATTCTAACCCCTAGCCCAGTGCTGACCACGCCCCTCCAGGTGAGCCTCTCCAGGTACTCTGGCTGCCTCTGCCGCCGCTCTTCTCACCATCAATGCCCCTTCATCAACCAGAAGGGGAGAGTGGAAAAGGTAGAGGACGCCACCCCCAGCCCGCTCCCCGCAGCTCCCTGGTGCACAGCTCCCTGCACCTGCGGAGCGTGAAGAACGCAAGGAGCTTGTTTCCTATTTCTCTGGTCGCTCCTGAGGTTGCTCAGTGGTTCTCTCAAAACCGTGTCGCTTCCTGAACGGGTTTTCGGTGAGGAATCTGTACTTGCTGTGCCCCCAATCTTCAAACAAGTCCGTCCTGTTGGAGTGGAAGCAAGGGATTGAGTACAAATCTGTCAGTGTGTATAGGATCACTCAGGCAGCCTGGGAGAAAGGCCAATGACCTGACATCTTCTGCTCTTTTTGTTTTCAACCACTTTTCCCTACTTCCTCTCGAACCGGTTTCAACCTGCTCTTGATCTTTGCCCATCCATGCAGGTGGCCGGTTATCTCGACTACTTCTGTTCCAGCTGGTCCGGGATTCACTGGTGGAGAACTGGACGGAGCCTTTTTCTGTCCTCTGTGGCATTTCCAATTTTAGATAATGCCTCACATCTCTGCACCCCCGGGGGCCCCTGCTACCCCCATGATTGGGAAGAAGACAGCCTGAATCCGGGTGAGTCTCTATTCCTCTACACTTGGGGAGGGAGCACTCTCCTGAGACTTCTGACAGTGACACAGACTTGAATGACGTATGCATCCTTTGGGGGAGGGGACAGAGGATAGATGGTGGAAGTGGTTGGGGTGGTGGGGAAGAGTTAACTGACCGAATGTGACAGGTACCACCATTGGAGCTTACATTCTGTTTATTTTCCATGTGTGACTGTACACTTGTGTGCTCCTTTCTGTGACTTTGTTCTATAACTTTTTCCTCTTTGCCCCTGGCACCACCTTCACCCGTATCTGCTTGGTTTTCTGCTGCAATCCTCCTTTCCTTCCTGCTCCCAGAACTCCCCTTTCTCCCTCCCTAGACCTCACCTCAGGATGTTGCGGAGGCTGCTGGAGCGGCCCTGCACACTAGCCCTGCTTGTGGGCTCCCAGCTGGCCGTCATGATGTACCTGTCACTAGGGGGATTCCGAAGCCTTAGTGCCCTGTTTGGCCGGGATCAGGGGCCAACATTTGACTATTCTCACCCTCGAGATGTCTACAGTAACCTCAGCCATCTTCCTGGGGCCCCAGGAGGTCCTCCAGCTCCTCAAGGTCTGCCCTACTGTCCAGAAAGATCTCCTCTCTTAGGTGAGCGCAAAAGGAAAACAGCGAAAGAAAGGACAAGGTGTAATGGTGAGGAGTACTGGGGGTCATGGAGTGGCCAGAATGGGGCTGATTCAGGTACTCTTGACAGGTGTGGTCATGCACACCTGTATTTCTATTACTGAGGATGCTGAGGCAGGAGGATCAGTGTGAGTTTGGATTAGCCTAGGCAATAAAGTGAGGTCAAGGCCAGTGTGAGCTGCATAGCAAGACCCTGTCTCAAAATGACAAAATAAGGGGCTGGGGAGATAGCTCAGTAGAATCAGTAGAATAAGTGCTTGCCTGGCAAGCACAAGGCCCTGCCTGAGTTCGATTCCTGGTTCTGAAAAAAATTAATTAATTAATTAAGTCAAAATGACAAAATACATTAGAAAAAAATAATTTAAAGGGAGATTCACCTTCTCTGCAGGTGGGCTGAGGTAGACAGAGAAGACTCCACATTCTGTTTGCACCAGCCTCTCATGCTGAGCTACAACTTTCTGCTGTCTGACCATTTTTAGGTTCTTTCTGCCCCAGGGTAGGAATTGTTTCCCCAGTAGATGAGTCCTAGTTTAATTAGTTACTAGCTTTGTTCTTTTCCACCCCCATCTGCACATTTAAATCCTGTGTGGCAGGACAAAGTTATGGAGCCCTACAAAAGGCAGGCGGCTAGGTAGGAACCTGTACCTTCCAGGCCTTGAACAGCAACAGTGGAAGGAAACCCAAGGCTTAGGAGCTTTCTGAGTGAGGCCCGGGGAAACATCCCAGAATCAAGCTGCCAGGGTCAGAGCTGTTCCCCTGGTGCTCATTCTTGTCTCTTTGTACCTCCAACTGTTGACCTTACCATTGTCTCCCAACAGTGGGTCCCGTGTCAGTGTCCTTTAGCCCAGTGCCATCACTAGCAGAGATTGTGGAGCGGAATCCCCGGGTAGAGCCTGGGGGCCGGTACCATCCTGCAGGCTGTGAGCCCCGTTCCCGGACAGCCGTCATTGTACCCTATCGTGCCCGGGAGCACCACCTGCGTCTGCTGCTTTACCACCTGCACCCCTTCCTGCAGCGCCAGCAGCTTGCTTATGGCATCTATGTCATCCACCAGGTACCCCCCCATACCCACCCCACTGTCTTTTGTGGAAGGAAGCCATTCTCGTCCCATGTAATGAGTCTTTGGAATAATTGTAAGATGCCTGTGAAGAAGCACCTGGCCTTGTTCTTCCAAGCTTGTTAGTCCTATGCTTCTCCTGATTCTGTGCAGGCTTCCTCTGTCCTATACTATTTCTTTTGCTTTTGGTACTGGGAATGGAACTTGGGGCCTCCAACTTGCCAGGCAGGTGCCATACTATTGAGCTGCATCACTGGAACCATTCCTTGATATGCCACATTGTAAAATGGCACATGCATATTTGGAATTGGGAAGATGAGGGCTAAAGCTCTGACTCTGCAACTTGTGACGTGCATGGCTTTGAGCAAGATAGTTATCACTCTAAAATGAGACAAACGAGCCAAGCATGGTGGTACATACAAAAATCTCAGGACTCAGGAGGCTGAGGCAGGAGGATAGCTAAGAGTTCAAGACCAGCCTGGTCTACACTGACTTCAAGGCAAGACTAAACTATAGTGATACTTGTCTCAAAAAGCAGAGACAGAGAGAAATAGATAAATTAATACATCACCTGTTTCACACAGCTGTTATGAGGATGAAGTGCTGTACAGTAGCACCTAAATACTTCTCTGCAAAAATTAAAAAACATCATTGAATAGTTAAGTGAAAAAGATAGTGTAGGGGACTTGCCAGGTAGCTCAGTTGGTTGAAGCACATGATTCAGCAAACTCTCTGAGGCACCAGGAATCTTGGTTCGATCCCCACCCCCACATGGAGCATGAGACCTTCCCTTAAGGCAGCCTCCAAGGGGGGGGGGGCATGATGACAAACAAACAAAAAAGAGAAAAAGATAGCTTATCTTTCCCTCTATTCTCCTACTGTACATCCCACTTAGATTTCCCTGCTAACACTTTTGTACTTTGCCCCTGTCATTATGCTAACTGTCACATAATCTAGTCCCCCTCCATTTTCTTCCAGGCTGGAAATGGAACATTTAACAGGGCAAAGCTACTGAATGTTGGGGTGCGGGAGGCCCTGCGTGATGAAGAATGGGACTGCCTGTTCTTACATGATGTAGACCTCCTGCCAGAAAATGATCACAATCTCTATGTGTGTGACCCCCGGGGACCCCGCCATGTTGCTGTTGCCATGAACAAGTTTGGATACAGGTAGAGGGCAGGAAAGGGTGCTGGGAAGCCAGGAAATTAACCATCTTGTGGAAGGGTGGCCAAAATGATTGTGGGTAGGAATGTCTCTCCCAAGGATTTGTGGAATACAAAGATCTTTCTCTCCCTAGCCTCCCATATCCCCAGTACTTCGGAGGAGTCTCAGCTCTCACTCCTGACCAGTACCTGAAGATGAATGGCTTCCCCAATGAATACTGGGGCTGGGGTGGTGAGGATGATGACATTGCTACCAGGTTAGACTTCCTGCCACCACCTCCCTCCACATCCCAGCCTTTAAGACCATCCCTGGCTGTAGCCTTCCAATGCTAACTTTTAGCTCCCTGGTCCTATACTGAGTGTGTTCCTTTCCCTTGGTCTTTTCAGTCCACCCAAGTCAGCTTTGCATGCTGCTGCGCATTCTGTTGTCTTTCTGTTTTCTACAAGCAGTTAGTTATATTCCTAGGAGAGCAGATAAGATCAATGGGTAGTACTGTTATGGGATTCCAGAGCTGGAAAGGGGCCTACAGACAGTTTAGATGTGCCTTTTGCTGGGCTTGCATCCAGACCACTTCCTGTGGACATGGGGGAGCAAGGATCTGCTCCATGAGGTCTAGAATCACACAGGAAAGGAAAAAGGCCTGTGCCATTCGGCATGGTGCCAACTCATTTTTCAGCATGTGAAATATTCTGACCTCCAGCCTCAGCTGACCCAGTTTAATATCTGGTGTGAATATTTGGGCTCAGTGTGCTATACCCATTCCTCCCTTCCCCCTTGTGTCCTCTGGGGTGACATTTACCTGAATTCTCATCCTGCATGCATGTGCAAATCATCCAGCAAATTTGAAATGTCTGTATTCTTGGGCCTGGAAGGATGGCTCAGTGGTCTAAAGCGCCTGCTTAGGAAAGCTTGGGCGGCTGCAGGGACTGCGGTTTGATCCCTGGCACCACATGCTGTGCCAGCCCTGCCCTCAGGGCAGTCTGAGCCAGCCATGAAAATAAATAAATAAAGTTCTGAAACAAGAAAAAAAAAAAAAAAAGTCTGTATTCTTCTAGTTCCTTCCTAGGGCATCTTCACTGCTTGTTTCTGTGTGTGACAACTGAGACCCGATTACCTGTTTCTAATCCTTTCATAACACACAGAGGCAGGGGAGAGCAGTGTAGGGGCAGCTTAGTTACTACTCCAAGCCAGAATTGTTGGGTGAGGGTAGATTAGTGGTTGTGCATGTGTTTAGCATATACAAAGCCCCGAGTAAGGTCCCTAGCATATGTGCACATGTGTGCACATGCATGCATAGAAACACATGCACATGGTTGAGTTTGGGTTCTTAGTGTTTTTAGACCCTTTCGACAAAATAGGCCCTCTCCTTGTCCCTTCTACACTGTGAGGGTGGCTCCTGGAGGCCATTCAGGAAGCAAAAGATTGGGAGGAACAAACCTACCTGGGCCAGTTGTTTAAAGGCTCAGAGCACCTCCTGGCACTGGGCTCTGTGGATTTGGGTGCATCCAGCTTTTCTGTCTGCCTCGGCCTTCTTCCGTTTGACTTTCTCCTGAACTTGCGACTTTTACTCCCTCACTGGTAATGATGGTGTTGTGTACAGAAACGTGCAGCCCTTCCTTGCTGTTCTGTGTTCTTGTTGCTGCCAGCAGCTTTCCTCCACTGTGTTCTCCATGACCTCTCTGCCTTTGCCTATAGGGTGCGTCTGGCTGGGATGAAGATCTCAAGGCCCCCTACATCTGTGGGCCACTATAAGATGGTAAAGCACCGAGTCGACAAGGGCAATGAGGAGAATCCCCACAGGTAAGAGGGAGAACGGCTTGGCAAATTGTGACCGGATTCTCAGGGCTCTGTATTCCAGGCCAGGGAACCTCCAAGGGTCCCTAGATTCTCCACTATTCCTTCGGTATCTTAGTATCCAACTTTCTACCCTCAGATTTGACCTCCTGATCCGTACCCAGTATTCCTGGACACAAGATGGAATGAACTCACTGACATACCGATTGCTGGCTCGAGAGCTGGGTCCTCTCTATACCAATGTCACAGCAGATATTGGGGCTGACCCTCGGGGTCCCCGGGCTCATCGTCGCCGTTACCCACCTGGTTCTTCCCAGGCCTTCCGTCAAGAGATGCTGCAGCGCCAGCCCCCAGCTAGGCCTGGTGCTCTGCCTACTGCCAACCACACAGTCTACCGTGGTTCACACTGACTCCTTCTTGCCCACCTTAACCATGGAACTGAATAAGATGGTTGTATCCTCCCCTACCCTCAGTTCCTCATGCTTAGAGGGATGTGAGGGGACTGAATTTCAGTGGTATGTTGGGGGGTGGGCAGGGGCCTCTCCACACTGCTGGACTGGAGCTGGGCTCCTCTAGACCTGGGAGATCACTCTTTCTAGGGTTACCTGCCAGGCCTTATGAATGTGAATCTTTGACGTCATGATTTTATGTGATGACTCCTGGGAGTTCCCTGCCCATGGGGTAGGAGCAGGGCTGGACCCCAAGCCCCTTCCTCTTCTGTGGAGATCACTCCCTTCCATGAGTAATCTGGCTTCTCCTGGGACCTCTGTGAATATTTATTCTATTTATGGTTCCCAGGAAGCAGTTCAGTGAAGGAAACCCTTCCCTGGGTACTTTCTGCCAGTGCTGGAGTAGCTCCCTTTTCTGGTCCAGGCTCAGGGAGCTGGGATTTTGATATATTTTCTAATAAAGGACTTTGTCTCGCTTTTGTTCCTGCTTTCTGCATCCTAGGCACACTTTGTCCTCCACTCTTCTCAGGTGACAGAATGGCTAGGCCAAGTTAAGCGCCATCAACTTTTATTTTCATGAGTGGGAGCTGGGAATCAGCTGTTGGGTCCTGTGCCCAGGACACTGGCTGCGGCCTGGCGCCCACTCTCTATACAATCATTGACAGCAACCCCGTTGTAGGAGGCGCCAGCCAGAGTCAGGGGCAACCTCTGTGCAGCCAGGAACTGCATCGCTGACTCTGGAAGGAAACAATGAGAGGAGTATCACCACTGGGCTCTCCCTTTTTCAGCCCTCCCCAGCCTAGCTGCTTTCCAAGCTTACCCAGTCTTTGCCAGTGACCTAGTGTATACTGGGGGATGCAGTTCTGGGGAGAGAGGAGAGAAGGTAGAAATAAGTTTATTACTGATTCTTCAAGTTATAGCTGACATAAACAGACAAATACGTATCAGTTGATGCTTTCAAGGCCTCCAATGGGAGCTTATGGCTTTGGCCCCAACTCACCTTGTGTAGATGGACCAAGCAGTGACTTGGTTGCTCCTTCAGTCCTAACTGTGTGGCAACTGCTTCCTGTGCCTGCTGTAGGAACAGCTCCTGAGACAAGGCACAGCCACTAGCCTCCAGCATGTGTAACCAGGAACCTCCCAACATCACCTAGGGCAAGAATACAGCACTGACCAGTCTGGTCTTGCCTATGCTGGAATGCAGGAGCCCTTTGGAAAGCCCACTGAACAAAGCTGTCCCCTCTCACAGTCACTCTGATGCTGGGGGTGCTCCCATCCTGCTCAGGGAAAGCAATGGAGTCATACACGATTCCCAGAACAAATGGGTCCTCAGAGGATGGCACTAAATGTCCAAATCCCTGGAGAGGAAGAAACTGACAGATTAGGAGGGAAGGGCTCCAGCTGAGCCTATGTCACCCCTCTTCCTCTTTAGCTACCTGGACAGGCAGATGAGCTCCTTGGTACTGCAGGTTCACCACAGCTACAGACACGGCAGTGATGGTGCTCAGGACATGAGTCAGAGGCTCTGCCTCAGTGGGGAGCAGCTTACTGAGCTCTGGAGATGAGACAAAGGCCCGGTTCACACCACAATTACATCAGCTGTCTTTGGGATTAGATTCTCATGGAGGTGGCTGGGTTAGAGGCTGCACAGGTTGTGGTTCTGCAGGCCCCAAAGGTACAACTATTGCCTTGATGCTTGCTGAGCAACGAGAGAGTCTACCCCCTTACCTGAAGCTGGAATGGCACTAATAATGTGGTCAGCCTCCAGACTGCTGTCTCCTAGAGAGACCTGAGAAGATGAAAACATTTGAGAGACACAGTGATAATGAATTTCAGGTCAGGCTAAGACCTTCGTTGCCTCACTTTAATGTATCCCAGCACTCCAGTGGCAAGAAAGGTTGAGTGCTGACCCAGGATGAAGACTCTGCATGACTGTCATCTTCACAAAGATCATGGCTCTATATGTTCTGGGAAGTGGGCCAGGCACCAGTGTGGCCACTCTGAAGTGTTCAGTGAAGCTGGACTGTCCTTTCTCCATCTCCAAGCCACTTACAAACACTACTGTTATCCACAGATGTGCATCAAAGCAGACTTTGAGGAAGGCCTACAAAAAGGCTTAGCAACCTGGAGTAACCTTTGTCCACGTAGCTCCTAAGGCAAACAATGTGTAACTCTAGCTCTATCACCCTTAACCTGACTGATCCTCTTAGGCAAAGATAAAAACACTGACAAGTCCATTATGCTCCAGAGGGTTCCCCTACCTTCCAGCGCCCTTCTGCCTGGAGGCTGAGCCCATGGACTGGCTGGCCTTTGAGAACATGGACCCCCCTACTAGTCAGGTGGCTGTCAAGGGCCTGTGGCAACATCTCCAGTCCTCCACGGAGTGACCACTGGCTCCAGCGCTCAGCCCGGGCCTGTCGAATAAGTGCTGAGTCTGGTGGTGGCCTCTTCCCTGCAGCAAAAGAAGCAAAACAGAATTAATAAACTAGCACTTCTTGTACCTGTCCCTCACTTTGGCTCAGTATTTTCATCCTTTGAACCAAGCCCCCCTCACCTGTTCCCAGCAGCAACCCCAGGATTACAGAACGATGGCTTTGCTCAGCTTGGAAGAGACTGGGAAAGCAAGACCTGACGCTGAGCTCACGGCTGTTGCCTGCAAATACTCCACGGCAGAGGCTGTCCATGGCTAGAGATGCCACCTTAAGGGTGAGACTGGGAATGAGAGGCCAAGGAATAAGCTGCACTGACAGGCTTCTACCACCCTTTGTTGGTCGGGGAATGGGGAGGGTGAGCTGGGTGGCATTTTCACTGTTACAGAAGGATGGGCAGGAAATGAAGGCTTTCATCCCCAACATTGTGTTTGGGAGATTACCAGAGTAGGAAGAAAAGAGGGCAACCCTAGGTGATACAAGAGAGTTCCTAGGGATAAGTCTGAGCAGCGGGGTCTGCATCTGGGTTGGGAAGGGAGAGGCTTAAGGCCTCTGAACAGTGTCACCTCAGGTCCAAAGCGGCGCTGGGCAAAACTGTGCACCGTCTCATCAAGCTCTTTGCCCCGAGGTTTGGTCAAGTCTCTCAGTCCAGCCCAAAATAGAGGTTTGGAGAAGGGGGGTGAAGGGCGGAGTAGCCCCCTGCATGGAGGAAGGTACAGTTACAAGGAAGTGCCTGGTTTATCCTCTCAGCTCCACGGAGCCATTTCCATTTATTTGAGCCCCTTTTGCTGAAAGAGACGGGATAACTAACTGAAGAGATGAGAGGAAGAGGCCAGAAGGGAAGGGATGCCATGAGGCAGAGGCCCTTACCTGAGGCCACTGGGTAGGGGATGCAGCGCCCCACCCACATACAGGAATCTGTTCTGGGCAGCTGGATGGTTTCCTCGGACAGGCAGCACTTCTGAGTCCAAGCCAAGCTCCGAAACCTGCTTTCCACACCCCCTCAGAGAGAGCAAAAATTAAGGAAGGGTCTGACTCACCATATATATTTCCTCCCCTCAGCTCTATCCCCTCCACCATCTCTCTTCTACAAGCCTCTCACCAGGAGCAAGGTTTGCGCTCCCAGCACACCAGCTGGTCGAATTCCCCGAGGCCCAAGCTCAAAGACTGCACCATCCGGCCCTCCAATCGAATGGATCCAACCTCCCAGACGCTTGCTACCCTCCACTAGGACCACCTGGAAACAAGCAGGAGATAATGCAGCACCATCTGTAGCTCGGGGTTGGGGGGAGCGCATCCCAGCGCCAGGATCCATCTAACTTTTCCTGGAAATGTAAGAGTATTAACACTTGGTTGCCTCTAACATAAATGGGGTACTCACCTTAGGGGGGCAGGAGGCTCGGCTCAGATAGTAACTAGCAGCCAAGCCGCTGATGCCTCCACCCAGCACGACCACGGTACGGCCCATTGGGAAGTCTGGGAAACGGGGGCAATGTTGACTGGTAGATCCCAGGGACCCTGTGCAACAAAGGCCTCGCGGTTCCGCCTTCCACCCTAGGCCACTTAATGATTAGAGTAGCCCCACGTGAATGAATAGGCGGGTGGAACGCGAGGTTTATGCCCAGGGGCCAGGACTCTTCCACCAGATAGCTGTAAGCATGAGAACAACCAGGAGGTAGAAGTGCAAAGTCTTCCTCAAAGAGTTGTGTTCAGATAAGGGCCACGCCCACGCTATCTGCTCTTGCAGACCTCTGCCAGCAAGCTGGAGACCTGAGTTTTGAGGGGCTCTGCACACGCACCTCAACCGGTTAATTAGGCGCCGTACTTCGGGTCGGCTGCCCCCGCCCCCAACCTTTTCGGACCCTCCGACCCTCCGTCCACTCCATTGGTGGCGCGAGCCCGAGTTCCTCTTTTCTGCTTCTGGATTGGCAAGTTCTGGCTCATATCCACCAATGAGAACACCAAATTGGCAATGACGCCATGAGGCGGGGCGACGGCAGCTGTAGGAATCGGAACTGAGCCGGGAGGTTAACCATTTCGGTGCTGCGTCCTAAGAGTACTGTCACCGCCCTCCTCAGGGGCAAGAGGTCGAGGCGAGTCCGAAGTTAGCATTCCCCAGCTCAGGCTTCCCAGGCGCAGTTAGGGTGAGAGCCCTGGAGGGAAGGCCTCATGAGCTTTGGTGTTAGGAAAGGCACACAGGTACACTAGGGGAGTCCGCGGGGAGGCGGCTCCATAAACAGCTCCTTGATGTTAGCAACAGACCGGGCCTGCGGGAGCTAGGGCCGCCCGGCAACATAGCCAGTGTTTGTCAACAGGGGTTTCAGATGCTTCGCCCTCGAGGGGCAGCCCCCAGAATCTGTCGTCCTGTGTCTGGGCTCTACTTTCAGGCCTCCCAGCAGCGGCTCGGCGCAGGTGTTTGTCCCTCCTCTTCACCCTTCCCGCCCCGTCCCGAGCGCGCCCCCACCTGCTCAGAGGTGGAACTGGGTCCTAGGAAGACTCCCCTTGGACTGTTTTGCTATCTCCACGCCCCTGGGCACCAACACAAATAAGAGCATCACTTTTTCTTATTAAATTTATTCACAAAAAGTGAGATTTAAGAGGTTCTGGGGGCTGTACATGGTCAAAGGCCTGGTGAGCTCTGTACACGGAACTGGGAGACAAGGGAGCCTCCAGGTAGAAGTGTAATTTTTAATAAAAAAAATAATGGAAGCTACAACCACCCCTTCCCCCCTCCCCGATTAAAAAGACACAAAAATAGACGTCTCTGAGGTAAATAGGGAGACTGGGGTTTAAGGGTGTTGGAAGGGGTTTTCAGGTGCCAGGGCTTAAAGGGTTGTCACAGGCACCGGGATGACTCCTGCATTAGTTGGTAGAACAGCACGTAGCCCTCACTGGATGCCACCTGATTTTCACTGACAGGGGAGACACTAGGGAGAAAGGAGATGGTGAGACGTTGTAGTCGTTACTATATATTCCCTCCCCACCAGACAAGGTCAGGGTGCTCCCGAAGAGATTAAGGAAAGACCCCCTACCTTTTAGCAGACACTCTCCCTCCTGGGGTTTCATAGAAAGGGAATGTTTTAGGGCTGCAGTGGGAATAGGAAAGGAGTTGAATAGGAGGCTGTTCTCACCGAGAGTCATTGTAGACATGCCAACCAGTCTGGCACCGGCACAGGGCTGTGTAGTGGCCATAGTGGACACTGCCCGAGTGGTTGCAAAGGGCATACAGCTGGTATATGGGGCTTCCTGTGGAGTTACAGATGATCAAGTTCTACCCACACACAGCAGTGGCCCTTCCTGAGGCACTTTAGGACTGTCACTACTATACTCACCGGCTTTGTCACTGGCAAAATCCCCTAGGCTCAGTCGCTGCAATGGGAAGTCTACCCCTACTGAACTTTTCTTGATGGATCCTCGAGAGGTGGAAAACCGATTCAGATCTAAGTGCTAGTTAAGGAGCATTTAGGAGGTGAAGAGTGTCTCTGAGAGACTGCGGTCCTAATATTGTCCCCTATCTTCCCCCAACACACACTGGGAAATGGTAAGAAAAAAAGGTGGACGGATAGTCTTTTCCAAAGGAAAACTCAACTCCCAAACCTCTGCAAACAAGGAGGCTGAGGAAAGCGAATGTATGGGAGATGGCTTAAGAGAAATAAGAATTCAAGGATTAGGATATGGAGCACAAGGATTCGCGGGAATCTTTGTACTGTCAACTTTTTGGTACTCCGTGTTTTCTGCCGACACCGATCACACACCTGAACAAATGGCAGATAGTGTTAGGTTAGTGTGCTGTCACCTCAGGTGACTTTTCTGACACTCGAGTCCACATTCAAATTTAGTATCCTCCCCATTACTTCACAAGCCTTTAGCCTTATGAGTAACAGGGTATACCTGATACAAGCCCAGAGATACAATTATTATTGTGCATTTAGAGGCAGCATGGATCCCCTTTTATCTGTATTCGGTACCCTCTACCCTACCTCCCACCCTTATGTATTCCTTGTGAACCTCCACATACTGGGGCGTTCTCTGATTCTAGCTCTTCTTCCTTGGTGAAAAGGCTGAAACAATCTCGCAGAGATACCTTGCCCCCAGCAAATCCTTTCTGGGGGGGGGAGAAGAAGTAAGGGTCAGCATTTCTGAATTTCCCTTTCCAATTCTTTTTTTTTCAGGACCGGGGTTCAAACTCATTCTTTTTTTTTCAGGACCGGGGTTCAAACTCAGGACCTTAAACACTTGCCAGGTAGGCACTTGTGCCATGGACTATCTCCCTGGTCCCCCTTTCCAATTCTTAATCCAGGCTTCAGTTCTGCTCTAGAGACCCACAAGGTTCCCACCCACACTCTGGGAGTAGGTAGGGTTCAGTCATAAAATCAGTGTTCCATCCACCCCTAAAATCCTCTGGAATCCCACCTTGGGGATGGGCAGGGACAGGTCACAAAAAACCTCGAAGGTCGTTGAGCGATACCCACAGGCTTGGCACTTGAGACAGCTTTTCAACTGGCCCACAAACAGATCTAGGCAGGACGCAAAAAGTTGCTGCTAGACACTTGAGATACTTTCTGGGCATCCTTTCTTTCCCCCCACTTACTAACTACTCTTGAAACCACCTCACATCACCAGCCAGTCTTGTCCCCACACCCCTTTACAGCATCCATTTTTCTCCATCAAGGCCACTCTCTCTGCCCCAACTTTTCCCCCTTGCTTTGTCCCGTTTCATACCCACAATCTTGCTGTCCTCTCTCTCCAGGTAACGCTTCCACATTAGGTTGGCTCGGTCATCATCACTACCACAGATCAAGGGAAGTGGGGGAGGGTACCCATGAGACAGCAGGAACACTGGGCACCCTAATACTGCTGAAGTAATCCACAGAGCCCTGTCCAACACCCATAACTCAGCTCCTTCCCTAAACTTCAATTTTATTTTGTGTGTTTGTCTTTGTTTTTCCATTTTTAGACAGGGTTGTGCTATATGTAGTTCAGGCTGGCCTCAAACTCACTATGTAGCCCACAGTGGCTTGGAATTCGAAAGGATCCTCCTGCTTCTGCCTCGTGAGCACTGAGATTATAGGTATGTATCACCATGCCCCACATCCTTCCCTAAATTTCTAGTTAAAGGAGTAATGCTTTGGGGAACTTTACAGGAGAACCCAAAGTAAGAGAACAAGAAAAGAATGTACACAAGAGAAGAACATGCTATCTTCCTCCACCTGGCATCAAGCGTTTTTGCATGTACTTTGCTGTAAATTAATTATCCCCTCCTCCCTCGATTTGGTAACACTTCTAGCACTATCTTCTGTCTCCATCTGCATCTATCAGCCTCTCTCCTCCCCCTCCTTCCTTCCTTCTACTTCCACACTGATTCTCAAACCATTTTTTTATGCTCATGGACTTCCTCTAATGTTAACTAGCTCGGCTCCAGGAAAGATGAATGTGAACACTGACTACTGTGGAGAGGAAGGAGGGGAAACAACCTTTACCTTAACTCAGGTTCTTCTAGCAGAGCCCCTCCTCGGTGGGGTGGAGAGGGAACTGGACCATTGGCCAGGATAGGTGGGGCCCTGCGACCTCGTCGGTTGATTTCGAGGTGTAGCCGCTCCATAAGGAGCTTCAGGAATTCTTGGGCATCCTGCTGGCTACAGATGGACAGAGCACATGAGCACGTGACCCCCTCCAAGTCCTCTGCCCAGATATGGACCACTACTTTCTCAATGGAGAGCACATCATGGCTCAGAACAGTGCTGCAGGAGTCCCAGCTTGGACTACCCAAGACACGGCCAGTGCGAAATCTTATACCCCCAGCTCTCCTAACCTGTATCCAGAGAAGGAGGGAACATATTTCTGGAAGACAGCCCGGAAGCGAGTAGGATTCACAGCTTCACAGGAGTCAGGGTGCCAGAGGGCACCAATCACATCTGCAAAAGCTGTTGGGGTGGGAGTGAGGAAGTGAAACAAAAAGTAAATGTCTCAGAGAGGCAAGCAGGAGGGAGCTCAGAGGGTACGAAAACAACTCCTAGGAAAGTAGGCACTGGGAAAGTGGATACAAGCGTCAGATTATTAAAGGGCTGGAAATAAATAAATAAACATCTGGGGACCATAAGCACTAGACCTGCAAAGGGCTTGGACAAAAGGGAACAGCAGCTGTTACCCAACCTTCAGTGAGCTCTTGAGCTCGGCCACCTCCAGGCACCTCTTGCCGGTAGTCCCTTCGAAGACAGAAGTCTCGAAGAGGCCGAGTGCTGCTCAAACACTGTAGCACAGCATTCAGGAAGCACTGGGGAACCGCAGGGACACTGCTGTTATCTCTCCATACCAATGCCCGGCAGCCTTAGGAGACCTTAGTGCTCTTTCCACAGAGCTCTCCCAAGTCCTGCAAGGTCTCCCCACCCCCAGCACCATTTCACATGTTTAGAAAGGAAGGCCAGGAGAATGGCTCTTACTGTGTTTCCCAGATTTCGGAGGCCAACATGACCAGAGCCCAGAAGCAATGTGTGATGAGCCTGGAAGATCAGAGGATGGTCAGTACGTCCCCTGCACCCTACCTGAAATCTTCCAACAGCATGCTGCCCACTGCCTCCCCAGCCCATTCATGCCCAACCTCTACCCTCTTTCCTTCTCTGGTCTCCCTACCTCACTGGTCATGAGCAGTAAGCCCATCACAGCTGAGTGTACCACGGACTCAGCCATGGCTGCCCCACCTATTCCCCACTTACTCCTCTGCCCAGCTAGGCGGTGCTGCAGCTCCTGGGGCAACTCCCCAAGCACTGGCATGGTTGCCCAGCTGCTCCCCACTCCCACCTTGCTGCCCCCAAAGGCCCCTCCTGCCCCCGTGGCCCTTTCCTGCACCCTCTCCTCTGGCTGTACTGCAGTCAGGCTAGCTCACTTAGCTCGGGAAATGGGCAACCCCATTAGCTCAGATGTGCTGATCCTGCCCCTCTTTAGCTCCAGAGATTAATTAGGCCTAGACAGAGTCCTAGGAGAGAAGGTGCAGTAAGGAAAAGAAAGGGCCTGGGGACTCAGAAGAATTCTAAATAGTTGGGTTAATTCCCTGGGGACTGAAAAGGCACACCATGCTTTGGAGTCACAGACAACCCAGAAAAGAGTCTAAAAGGCTCCCAAAATGTGGTAGACGACAGAGTCTACTGCCATAATGAAGGAATGAGAAAGGAATTTTGGGAAAACAGAGAGAAAAGAGTCAACTGTTGGCAAGAAAGCTGGAGATACAGAGGAGCATGAGCCTGGAAGGCCATGTGTGCTGGCAAGTCCTTACCATCTTGTCATCAGAGTAGAAAGGCTCGGAGGGCCGGGCAGATATCACATGGAAGGAGCCATGGGAAGTAGGAGGCTCTGTCCGTATGCTGAGCAGGGTAGGGGGTCCAGGAAATCCCCCAAGACGGCGAAGAGAAGTGCTTCGTCTCAAAGTAGGTGGCTCAGGCCGGAGGGCCAAGCGGCTCAGAGCAGCCCCCAGCTCTCCAGCACCACGGTGCCCTCCCAAGGCAATCCCCATTGGACGCAAGTCCCCACTGCTCACAGACTTGGAACGGGCTAAGTTGGTCCGGGATGGGACAGGCAGAGCCATAGTGGGTGGTGGTGAGCCAGGTAAAGGAACCCCATGGTCCGCCCGAAGGGGGCCTCTGGAACGAGGGCCTGAGGTCCGTCCCCGTACAAGCTCCAGTTTCTTGAGCCGTTCATCAGGGGGACCTGGCCTGGGAGGCAGAGGTCGTAGTAACATGGGGTTTGGCCCAGGGGCTGGGTTGCGGCGCTCCTTGCTGCGGGCTCGGGGGGCAAATGGTAGCTTGGACCCCACTCGAGGCTGGACATTAACAGGTGGCTCTCGAGTCCGGCCCAGGCGGTACTCAGAAGCCTGGGGCATTGTGGACACCACAAGCTGTACCTAGGAGGAGAAGAGAGCGTCAACATTTGAGTGACTAAATGACTAAGCAGCTCATGACTTTGACCCTTTCTATATCCCACCTCCTCCCTGCAGAATACAACTCTACTGGAAAGCCTTTCACAGTCACACTCTGAATTGTCTTTACCTTCTATATACTCATGACAAGAGCCCTCCTCACCCCTAGCTAGTTTAGTGGGATCTGCCCTGAACCCTTGGTCAAATCGGAGTGTGGATACGAGATTAACAACCCAAAAGACAGCCACTCCATCTTCGAACCTACCAGGTTGCAGATGAAGCAGTCTGAATGGGTGATTGCAACCTATTCCCTCCCCCACCTCTAAGCTCTGACATGGATTGGGACTCAGGGGGCAACAGGCTGGCGGATATACAATTCCCAGACCTCTAATCTCTGCACCCCTCCCACCACAGCAGGGTTTTACCCGGGTCCGCCCCCCTCGAGGGCAGAAAGGCCGAGGCCGCTGATTGGCTGCAGGGTCTGGCAGCGTATTCCCCGCAGTCCCAGTATGCTGTCCCTCTAGCCCAGATCTCCCAGGCCGTACTGAGTCCCCACGAGCCTCTTTGCCTTTGTGGAGAATGTCCTCTGGGGTCTGGAGTAGCCGTCCCTTGGCTCCCCGCACCCCCCCCCCATGATGCCCCGACCCGTACCTGTCCCCCGTTAAGGTAGAGGGGGGGGCCAGCCGGGGCCAGGCTCCAGCTCAAGGCCACCCCCTCCTACCCCCGTGCAGCCCCCTTGCGGGCCAGGCTGCAGCTTTAATCGCAGTTGCAGTTGTTGCCCAGGTCGCTCCCACCTCAAGGGCCGCCGCCATCTTTGTTGGTCCCGCCCGGCCACCGGCCACCGGCTTCACTGTCTCGCAACGCGCCTGCGCACCCACTTTGAGCGGCCTCCACCCGCCTTCTCGGCGCTTGCGTGAGCCCGCCCCCACGGCTCCAGGGCCGACACCATGGAAACGAAGCCAACTTTAGAACCGCTAGTTCCCAGCCTGGGCCAGAGTGGTCTTTAAACGGTTGATCCAAAGCTAGTTACTCCAAAGTGAGTCTACCATCCAGTCACCAGGGTGCCAATGTGGCAAGCTACAGACCAGGGCTCAGCGTGCAGATCAGTGAAGAAGCATCTAGCACTCTGTATTTGGATGAGAAGATCCTAGAAGACAGGGAATGCTGGATCTGTAAACCATTCCGTAAGTTCCTTGCAGGCTTAAGCAACAGAGCAAAACATGACTCACGGAAGGCAGATCTCAACAACTGGGAGAGCAAATCTTTCATTCCCTAGCTCCTGATGAGGGCATCTTTCATTTCCCCTTCTCTAGTGCCTCCACTTTTTGCCTGCTCATCCTGTTAAAAGCCACCAATGTAGTCAAGAGTGGTGGGACACTCCTATAATCTTATCACTTGGGAAGCTGATGCAGGAGAATCACTACAAGTTTGGGGCCAACCTAGAGTTATCCTGAAATACACAAGAGACCTTGTGTCAAAAAACAAAAACAGGGGCCGGGGAGACAGCTCTGTGGCACAGGTGGCTGCCTGGCAAGTGCAAAGTCATGAGTTCAAACCCCAGTCCCGCAAAAAAAAAAAAAAAAAAAAAAAAAAAAAAAAAAAAAAAAAAAAAAAAAAAAAAAAAAGTAATAAAAGTCACCAATGAAAACCACAGGCTACCACAGGAAGCAGCTTTTATTGATGAATTATCTCCAGAAACCAAAAGGGATATGTACTCATGTTCAGTTTCCCCCTATGTCTCCAGGAACAAGGCCTCCATTGTTCTCTCTGAAGAGAGGATATAAATCACCTCTTGGTTTCCCAAAGTCCAAGTCTTTCCTCTGCCAGGAACTTTGGCATTACTATGTTGCTGTCTTTTCCCCCAGGGATGTCCAAGTTAGCTA
>PVJA010037312.1:0-20485 GCA_004027025.1 Myocastor coypus
TTTTTTTTTTTTTTTTTTTTTTTTTTTTTTTTTTTTTTTTTTTTTTTTTTTTTTTTTTTGGCTTTTTGAGACAGGGTCTCCCTATGTGGTTCAGGCTGGCCTTGAGCTTACTTTTGTAGCCCAGGCTGGTCTCAAACTCGCATCGATCCTCCTGCCTCAGCCTCCCAAGTGCTGGTATTACAGGCGTGTGCCACCACGCCCGGCTCAGAGGTAACCTTGAACCTATCAAGGCTCAAAGCTTCTACATGTGCCCAGGTGAGCTAAGAGGTTTTCAGCCAAAATTCTTCCCCAGCCATTTGCTATAGTGTGTATACTCTGAAGAGGAGCCAATGTGTAATTTTTACCACTAAAATTAAGTCCTGAGCTCCTACTGCAAAGGCAGGCTAAGTAAGATAATTTGGTAGTGAGTAGATCTGTGGATCTTGGAAATATTTCTAATCACTTCTCTAAATTCCCTCCAAACAATCCTTTCCTAAGACACACATGCAGAGATCTCCTTCATGAAGCCCTTCTTTCAACTTCATTTTCCTTCTGTCTGCTCAAGCATATCATGTAAATTTCTAATAGGAATATTTACTCTTCTCCTCAAGTGGGATTTTAATGTACCTGTTGTTTACCATACTAAATTTTGATGATTTTTTTTAAATTTTTTTTTCTTGTTTCAGAACTTTTGTTTTACTTATTTATTTATTTATTTATTTATTTATTTTTATGGCCAGCTCAGCCTGCCCTGGGGGCAGGGCTGGCACAGCATGTGGTGCCGGGGATCGAACCGTGGTCCCTGCAGCCACCTAAGCTTTTCCAAACAGGCGCTTTAGACCACTGAGCCATCCTGCCGGGCCCTACCATACTAATTTTTAGTGCAGGCCCTATGTTCTATTTCTACGTTACACTCATGTTTGACTTCCACCTGTTTGGCACAACTCTATTTGACTTCCAAACTTCATGTCAGTCACTCGAGGCTCACACAGATGAAGAAAATGGACACACACACACACACACACACACACACACAGGAAAAGGAGGAATTGAGTATAGAGAGACAACTAAATATAATGATCTGATTGAATAGATTAGGATAATAACACACACAATACTAAACAGGTGGCAAGAGGAGAGGATGAAGAAGTTGGATAAGTACCCATAAAAACTGTGCATAGCAGCTGGTTATATGGCTCATGCCTGCAATCCCATCTACTTAGAGAACCAAGCAGGATGATCTCAAGTCATTTTTTATTTAAAGAAAAGAAAAACAATGGTATAAGATTTCAAAAAAGGTAACAATACATTGTGTATTGTTATCTTCAAAGTTGTTGCTCACATTATGAGATACAGAGATGGAAAACTGATCAAGTAATATAGTGACATAACTTTCTTTTCAATGAACTAATTGGCAAAAGCTGCAGTACAAAGACCAAGAGGCAGAAAAGTTTGCATTGTAATACAGGAGTGGTAACAAATAGTTTTGCTCAATTCAGAGAGGCATGGAATGGGATACACTGGACAAGCAAGGTGGCTACCACACAACAGTTTGAAAATCCATAGGTTAGGCTTTCTTGTATAAGCTGCAGTGAAAGAAGTATTAATATTTATACAGTACCACTTGTCCTGTGCATTGTCTTAAGGACTTTTGTAAATAGCACCTCATTTAATTTTCACAAGAACAATATGTAGTAGACAATTGTATTTTTTGTTTCGTAATTTAAATAAATTGAAATAAAGATAGATTAAGTAGATTTCCAAAAATCAAACCTATGGAGTCATAATAATTCAAACCTGTCTGTTACTTTTTCCTCATTACTGGGACAAAACACCTGACATAGAGAACTAAGGAAGGGAAGCTTTATTTAGCTCATAGTTAGTGGAGGTTTCAGTCCATACTCAGCTGGCTCCATAGCAGAGGGCAGTAATTCATGGCAGCACAAAACAACAAAGAGCAAAGAGGAGATCTGTAGCTACAACAGCTAGCAAGCCTCTCTCCTTTCCTTACACAGCCCCCAGCGTGAGTGTAGCATTCACACCCATAATCCCAGCATTGAATTATGAATTAATCACAAACTCTAGAAGCCACCCCATACTGCATGAGGCCTTGGGGAGACAAGACACAAACCATGCTGGCAAGAGCAAGGACTCAGTTTTGATCAGTATCACATGCCCTGCCAGCCCTCAAACCCCAAGTCTGAGTTGCAAAGTGTGACCCAATACCAAATAAATAAATAAATAAATAAACATGTCCCCCTGCGCCAACTGTCATTCGTATCATCTCCTTAATAGCACTTCATCCCTTCTATGCATTGACCATGAAGTGCTCTTTAGTGCTAAATCATTAATGTGCGCAACAATAGGAAGGCTATCAAGGGCACAGTGCTTTAGAGTTAGGTTCACTGGTTTTAGGTCCTTGCTCTGCCACATGCTTTAGGGACTGAGCACAAGACACCTTCCTTGTACTTCAGCTTTCTCATGTATAAAATGGGCATAGCTGTAGGGCCAGCCAAATAGCTCAATGGACTAAAGAGCCTGCAAACAGGTGCAGGTGCCAGGGGTGTAAGCCTGTGGCCTGCTACACCTGTCCCACCCCCAAGGCACACTGAAACAGCAATTGAAACTGGGTGTGGTGGCGCACCTGCAATCCCAGCTCTTGGGATAAATAGGTGGATCACTATGAGTATGACCTAGTAGTAAGACCCTGAACACCCTGTCGACCCTTCCCTAAAATATAAAAATTGATTAATTGATTGATTGATTGATAGATAGATAGATAAAATAATTTTTTACTGGACATAGCACTAATTCTAAATTCATTCATTGATACAAGCAGTAAATTAATATATGTGATACTCTTAAAAAGGGTATCTGACATATATAGATTCCTTAAAGTTGAACTATTTTTGGCTATTAAAATGTTTTTTTATTACCTACTGTGTTAGGTACCATGTTAGATATTACATTAGTTAGGGTTTTACTTAGAGGAACAGATATAATATAAGGAACAGATATTATCACAAGATATACAATGCGTAAGGAATTATAGGATTGGCTTACAGCAGTCAGCCACAGAGTCAGAGGAGGAAGCATGCAGAGGGCGTCTGCACACCCCAGACTGAAGAATTCAGTCCCAAGGTCTGAAGCTCACTGCAGTGTCCCGTGCAAATCTCTATTCGTCAGCCAATGGATCTTTGAAGGAAGACTGACGAGTTTGCGATGGACGCTGAAGTTTGGGATGGAAGCTGAAGGATTCGGCCAGAGGGTGAGGAGTCTGCACTGCAAGTCAGGCAATGAAGTCCGAAGCCAAAGCGAAGACTGAAGCTCCTCGGAGGACGTGGAAGTTCGACCCCTTCTTCAGCCCCTTTGTATGATCTCTTTGTGCTGAGTCACTCTGGGGTGGGCCCATTGCATCCTAGCTCTGGCCCTCTGTCTCCACCTGCGTGGAACCAAATTGACACAATGTATCAACCACTACAGACATCAATGGAAACAGTTTTACCAAAATAATTTTTAAAATCTTAGTCCTTTAGAAGATTCATCAGTCCTTGCCTACAGCAAGGAGACATTGGAGGCAAGGAGATCAGCAGCATTCTGGGTGAAAGATATCAAGGATCTGAATAAGGGGATGTAGCCCCAAATATGTCCACATACTAAGAACCTTTGACTCTGCTAACCAACATGGCAGGGAAAACTTAGGTTGCTGATGGAAGTAAGACTGCTAATTAGCAGGCGTTGGAATGTGGGACCACAGTAACCACCTTAAAAGTAAAAAGAAGGTAAGCAGAGAGAGGAAGAGAAGAGCAAGAGAGAAGCCTGTGGTGCACACTGACTGGAAGAAGGGACTGTAGCCCAAGGACGTGCACTGCGTCTAGAAGGTAGACAAGCAAGGCGTAGAACCCTCCTTGAGAACCCCCTAGAAGGAATCTACTCTGTTACACCTTGATTTTAGCCTGAAAATGAGACAGATTCTGATGTTCAGGACTACAACATAGTTAACTGGTACTGTTGTAAGCTAGAACATCTGTGGTAATTTGTCACAGCAGTGATAGAACACTAAAAAGATGGCAGTGATAAGAAGAGAAACAAAGGTGTCAGACAGCATAAAGGCAGGGTAGCATATTTTAACATCCAGTTAAACATACGAAGAAGATGCAGATGTGAAAGACAGTCTTTGTGGATTTCTAAGATATGAGTAATTGCACCAACAAGCTATGGAGACCTGGGCAGGGAGCAAAATCTTATTTTTTATTAGGTCTAGTAAAGACAAGATTCTTCATGCAGTTTCATATGCCTTGATAACTGCATGAGAGACAAAACAGGTGTCTTTAGTTCAGGCTCCAGGTGGAGAAACAGCCGCCAAGACATTAAGCAGCTTAGCTTTCTCACACAAGACAAAGCTGGGCCCCTAGCTCACTGTGCTGGCTCCCAGTGCCACATCACCCAGAAAGAGCTGCATAACAGGTGCTCTGAGTCTGTTTGTTCAATGATAGGTCCACTCTTTTGGCAGCTTCAGATGGAGAAGAGAGCTTGGTTCTTAGGGATGAGACACCAAGGTTTGTGGAGAATCTCCTTCATGTCAGGTACTCTGCTAGGTGTTTCCGATCGCCTCTTCTGACTCTATCCTTACCATAAGCAACACGGATAGTGACCTCCAGTTTTCTGTTACACATGCTGGCAACTGAGCCTAAGGAAACCAGAATAATTTGGATAAGTTCTTGGCAGCAGGTAAGGTATTTGCGTCGCTCTCCATGTCCAAGGCCTGTGCTGTTTGCAGGGTCTGTATGAGGGAGCTAGGGAAGAAAGCAGCAGAGTAGAGGCCAGGATAGGAAGCATAGATATGAAGGCTGCTGGGCTCATGGCTTCCATACCATCAGTTTGTTCTCCATAGAAAACACACAGAAACTCTGCTAAAGTCCATTGGGTTGCTTTCCAGCAGGGAAAGACAAAGGCTCCCGGTCCCTGAGTCCTCTGTGGCTCCATCGCCAGCTCATCTTCACTGCATGTGTGTCTCTGGGCACAGCAGTAAGATAGCGTCTCTATCTCTCTGTTCTTTTCACCCTCATCATCTATTATCAACTTGCCTGAATGTCTTCAGACAGTGATTATGAGTCTCACTGACTGATTTCAGAAATCATAAGCTAATTATCTCCTTACGATGGCTGAGACCCAGGAAAGCTGCAGAGTGAGTCTGGCTGACTCTGCTGTGAGCTCTGAGGCACAGTTTCCCGGTGGCCTCTGACAGGAAGAGAGTGTCCTCAAGCTAGAATATAGCCCTGGGGTGCTGCTCGCCTTGCATATGTCTGTCCCTTGTAGGGATAGGCTCTGGCTCTGGTGAGGGAGAGAAATTATGAAACAAATTTGGCAGTAATACCAAACTGCCACACAACTGTATGTACAAAGATTATTTTGCTAAAGCAGGTCTCATTAACTAATATAGTAGAAATAAAGGTGATCAGCAGGGAGTTAGCTCAGTGGCATAAGTGCCTGCCCAGCAAGCATAATGTTCTGAGTTCAATCCCTGGTACCAAAAAACAAATCTCAGTAGCTAAAAATAGTCAAAATTAGGTCCTCACTATATACCAGACATGTTTTTAAGCACTTTACATGCAGTAACTAATTAAATATTTACAATAATCGAATGAGGTAAATAGTTAAAGATAAATAGTTAAGTGATGCCTGTTTTATAGATGGGAAGACTGAGGCCAGGTAGGATATCACAGACTGTCTGAAGGATAGATAACAAAGCGGGAATTTAAAGCTTGAAAGCCTAACTCCACAGCCTGTGCTCTTAATTGCCTCACTATTGTCATGCAAATTAATGGTTTTCCTTGCAAACCAAGCCAGTTGCACACCTCCACAGCACATTCTGCCCACCATCAGGTAGGAGGTACTGTGTCGCCTACACCTTTTCCTGTCCTGCTTTCACTCATCTGGCTGCCTCAGCAGAGCACTTACTTATAGGAACTTCCTTTTTCATTAGTTGAAGTGTCTCTTTGCTTAAATAAAAAAATCAAATGAGCATTGTGCTAATGAGCTAAGGACCCTCACTGTGCAAGAATTCAGGCCTTGCTTGGCCCAGCCACTTTCCCACCTCTGAGACAGAATCCATGACACCCACGACTCCACAGAAAAATTCTGTCCATGCTCAGCTGGTTCTAAGGAAGAAGCAGCACAGCAGAGGGCCTTAGCAAAGGACAAGTGCTTGCTCCACCATGGCCAAGAAGCAGAGAGAGAAGCGAGGGTCACGACTAAGACTCAGCCTTCCAGGTGGCACCCGTGAGGCAGGCCTTGCCTCCTATCAGCACATTCAGCTGCCAAACTTGCCAGGGATGAAGGCACCATGAGTGTAGCAACCCATGACCCAATCATCTTAAACACACAGGAGAATTTTGCAGGACATATAGAGCTAAGCTACACCCTGGGATATCTATCTTTTTATCTTTATAAGACAGTTCTGAGGACTGAATGGTAACTCAGGTGTAGCAAAACACAAAGTTTGGCTCCTGGGACCTCTTAGTAAGTGTTGGCCACTGCCACTGTAATGAGAAGTAGGATATTCGTGTGAACTGCTTAAAACTTTTGCTCCCTCAGCTAGGGAAGTGAATGCAGAAGGAAAGCAGTAGTTATGTTCAAATCTCAGGTGCTGAGCTCTGCAACTCCTGGCGCAGGTCAGGGCCAGGCGCTGACTACCACATCTCAGCTGCCATCACCAGTGCCTGTTCAGCGTGTCTAGTTGGTCCCCAAAGCCTCATGCAGTCATGGGGTGGATTTCTAGAGTTTGTGATTGAGTTACGTTCCAGTGTTGTGATTATGGGTGTGAGTGCTCCACCCAGCCTGGGGCAGATAGCCTGAATGCAACATAAGTGCTCCACCCAGCCTGGGGCAGATAGCCTGAATCCAACACAAGGGAGACAGGCTGTTGCGGTTGTCACCACTGCTCCTGCCTTTTGCTCATGCTGTTTTACTGTTTCCCCTGCGATAAATGGCTGCCCTCTGCCAAGTGCTACTCTGCATTGGAGCCAGCCAAGTACGGACTGAAACCTCCACTAACTGTGAGCTAAAGGAGCCTTTCCTTCCTTCATTTGTAGAAGTTGGATATTTTGTCCCAGTTATGAGAGAAAAGTACCCGAAACACATGGTAAGTGGAACTGTTCTGTTCTGTCTTACGTGGAAAAATTATGATCTAGGGCATGTTCACAGGTGTTTCATTTTACTTCACAGAGCCTTGTGGCTTTATCCTCCATGTTCTCATTCCAGTGAAGTGAGGCAGGTTGCTCTCTACTGGAGAGCCAGGCTGGAGAGGCACTGGGGACCCGTAGAGAAATTAGAGTGGTGATTTTTCCAAAAGTCTCCTTAGAGTCAAAGGTTTTAACTTTTTCCTTGACCTGCTCTGCTAATAAAGGAGTCTATGTTGGCCACTATTAATGCTGGCCTCAAGGAAGCACTGGGGTACAGAGCCAAGATCTCTGTGCTACAACTACAGGGTGTTATTGCACACGTTACCCTGACAACAGATGTTTCTTTTTTCCACCATCAATCATGAAGATTATCAAAAAGGTCATCAAATTGCCATAGCTCATCTCCACCACATAGATGATTAGTAGTGTGTGGTGATGCTTTGATAATCACCGCCCCCTCACTCACTGCAGTCAGGAACAAGGGGAATAGTGAGATTTCATTTTATTTCTTAAATCTCACATTTTACTCTAAGGCAAAGCAAGCTAGACTATGTAGAAATAGAACACTAAAATGCAATCATAAAAATATTTGGTGCTTATCAGTTCAAGCCAATGAAAAGTAGATTTGCATTAGCTACCTAGGCAACTGAGAGTCAGAGTCAGAGAATCTTAGTATGTGTTTCAGTTCTGAAGCTTGAACCAAGGTCCTAGTATATGTTAGACAAGCCCTCTACCACTGAGCTCTGCCTGCAGCTCCCAGAATCTTAGGATATCCAAACACAAGAAACTTGGCTTCAGAGACGTGGACAAACTCAGTGAGTAGCCCCAGGCCACACCTCCAGGGTACAAAGAAGGTGCTCTTGTGCCCTCTCAGCATTTCTGTTTCTATACTACACTTACATTAATTTTTTCAAGAGGAATTCTATAACCTAATTTCATTTTATTGGGTCTCTGAGAAAGTGAGTAGCCTGACTGGCTGGGCATGAGGAAAGAACTAAAGCTTTATGATTTTCAGTTTTACTTCTCAATTTATTTTATAGTTTGTTAAGAGAGTGTCTAGACAGTGTGCATAACATAAATTTAAAGCACTAATAAAGATAATTATTTTTTTCTGAGTTTTTTGGAGGTGAGCAACTGGTTTAATTTCCACCAGTATACATTTGAAACTTAGCACTGCCATGTACTAATTGCAATGTTAGGCAAGTGTCTTAAGCTCTCTACATTTCATTTTTCCTATACTTAAGGAAGGATAATAGTTTCTACTTCTTTGGATGAATGAGCAGAATAGGACAATTCAGTAAAGTAGTGCTCTATAGTCAATATAAGCATCATGAGAGTTTCCTGTCCACATTTATCACTCAGATGCTTTCAGCAAAAAAAGCAACAGAAAATGCAGTAGCCAGGAATGGATTTCAGTGGCTGACCTGTAGTGAGCTTTGAGACGGAGCCATCTGCTATAATGACTTGATCCAGTGGCAGGGCTTACTCTCTCCTGCTCTCTTTGTTCCATGTGCATGCTTTGCCCTTGGGCTGGCAGTAAAAGAGTGGCTGCTTTTCTGGGCCTCATATCCATGCATAGAAGTGTTCAAGGGAAATGTGAGGATATCTCCCCTGCTCTGGTCTATCAAGCAGGAATCCTAAAATGACCTTCGACTGAAGAATTTGGTGACAGGCCAACTCATGTACTCATCAGGGTAAACTAGAAAATACATTGTTCTGGTTGGTCTACGTCAACAGAGCCAACCTTTGACATGAGTGGTTCCCTGCACACCGTGACCCTGAGGGAGAGGAGCCTTGTACCAAACCAGGGTGTTGTGAAGGGAGAGGAGGGGACCAGGAGTGTTGGGTGTGTAATCAGCATTGTTCTCTGTGCATGGGCAAGGGGGTCATTTTCATTTTTAACTCCAATCAATGCTTCATTTCGAGATGTGACTGGTTATAGCTTTCGATGATCAGAGATGAGAGGCAAAGCAGGCTTTGCTAAGGAATTGGAGATGTCACTGTGTGTGTCCACTGCATGTTGTCTAATGGACCAGAGAAGTGGCACATATGTTGGATCTGTCTTGACCTAAACTACACATCACTAGGAGGCAGAACATAGTTGTATTGGTAGCTGTATCAGATGATTAGCTTCATTGAAGAGTACCATACCTTCTGCCCAGCACTCTCCACCAATTGGCATGTAGAAATTTCCTAGTTGCTGCTGCAACAAATTAACACAAAGGCGTTGGTACAGCAATAATTACATATTTGTTGCCTTGTAATTAATTTACTGTCTTTAGGAGGTCACAAGTCCACAATGAGTGAGCAGGGCTGTCCTTGTGTATCCTTGAAGGGGCAGTCCAGTTCTGGTCTTTTCCAGCTTCTAGACAACTTCTGATGGCTTCCTGTTGAGTGGCCTTTTTTTGATGGTGCCATTCTGAGCTCTGATCTGACCTCCTCCATTCCACCTATAAGGATTTTGTGACTTCACTTAGTCCCATTGATAACTCTGGATAATCTCATCTCAAGATGCTTTACTTAATTGCATCTTCATAGTCCCTTTTGCTGTGTAAGATAACATATTTATAGGTTCTGAGAATCAAGACAGGGACATCTTTGAGGGATCATTATTTGGTCTACTAGAAAGAAGAAAAAAGCAGAAGTCAAAATACATTTGCTGTTTACACTTGGAAATGATTTGTCACTTGTTCTTGCCTCCAGAGCATTTGTAGCACACAGCAAGCTGACTTTTTAATCACCTAGAATTTAAAACTAAGTGCACACAATTTAGATGCACATAAATATTTCTATTCCCATTGTATTAGGAGCATTATAAATTACCTTTTGAGTGTAACTAAAGGACAGTGCAATTTTGTTTGTTTTCTCTTGTCAATGTAATTGGACACCTTTTGTTCCAGAATAAGTCAGACTTAAGAGCACTCCCAGAAATGTACCATTATTATAAATGTGGGGTCTGTAAGCTGCAGGGAGGTGTCAGTGGACAATAGGTATTTTTTTATAATAAGCATGTATTATGTGGTGGCCATTTGGCTTATAAAATACATTTTTAAAAGAGAGAAGAGCCGGGCGTGGTGGCGCACGCCTGTAATCCCAGCACTCGGGAGGCTGAGGCAGGAGGATCGCTGTGAGTTCGAGACCAGCCTGGGCTACAAAAGTGAGCTCAAGGCCAGGCTCAACTGCATAGTGAGACCCTGTCTCAAAAAGACAAAAAAAATAAAATAAAATAAAATAAATAAAAATAAAAGAGAGAAGAGATTCTTTCTACACCTCTACAGTTTAAAAATGTAAAACTGCACTTATGAGAGTAACTGATCCTTCTTTTATGGTAGTTAGAAATGAAAAGCTAGCAGTTTGATCATTTAAAAGACAGTGACAGGGGCCGGCAAGATAGCTCAGTGGTCCGAAGTGCCTGCTTAGGCAAGTTGAGGCAACCACTGGGACCGCGGTTCAATCCCTGGCACCACATGCTATGCCAGCCCCAACCCCAGGGCAGGCTGAGCCAGCCATAACATAAATAAATAAAGTTAAAAAAATAAATAAATAAAAGACAGTGACAGCAACTACTCTACATGAGTCTAAAGAATTTTCCTGTAAGGCTCAAAAGCCTTAGAGTCCTAAAGTCTAAGGTACAGATTTTTTTTTTTGGGGGGGGGTGCTGGGGATTGAACTCAGGACCTTGTACTTGCCAGGCAAGTGCTTATTCTTCTGAGCTATCTCCCCAGTTCTGAAGTGCAGATGATAAAAATGATAAATAGGCATAAACACTTGAACAAGATGTCATACTTGGGCTCTAAAACTGACGTCCTAAGGCTAGATCTAAGGGAAAGACACCCTGATCTTTTGTTATTGTTGGAGCATCTCACTAGTACAAAATTCAGGTACTGCAGTAGCTGTTTTTTCTTTTTGAAGTATCCGTCAAGCATCAAGTCTTCCAAAACAATACAATACATTAGAAATAATTTCCATTCTGCATTAGCATGAATCATTTAAAATGTGGCTAACAGATCATATATTTGATATGATTGCCTAAATGTGACTATTTCTCCTTCCACTAATTGCAAAACTGGAGCGAGAATGTTAATAATAACCCAGTAAATGAAGTCATTTGTAATTATCAAGGAAACTTCATGTACATGACTAGCTTCCCTAACATGCTTTATTGGAGAATTTGCTTAATTTTTCATCAGAAAACAAGTACTTATTGCATATTTTTCTCCCTTGCCCCTTTCAAATGAACATTAGAGTTTTCTAAATATCTCATGGCACATACTATCTATCGTACTTATCAGGGCTCTCTTGAGATCCACTCAGTCTGAGGATACAAATCTGAGAATTGGAACAAGTTCTTCTGAAGTATTTTCACTAATGTGTTGGAGGTCTCAAGTGGGATAATGCAGTGCCTTTGCACAAAAGAAGGTGGGGCCATACGCCCTGGCCAGTCAGATTTAACCTTTCAACTTCATCCTTATCTCTTTTCTGGCAAGCCTTCCTAACTGTGTCCTGTTTCTTATGAATACTAAAGTGAAATTTTAGTAATGAAAGGACAGCATTTTCAATAATGAAATTGGAAAACTAAAAGAAATTAAGTCAGTATTCATTTGTAGCTATTCTTAATGTGTTTGTCTCTCTGGTTACAAAAGAGATGGACACATATCCTGAGATATGACCTCCTCTTCCATTTGAAAATCCTGTCATCTTTTGCCAGCATTTCCCATGGATACATGAAAAAAATAGTGTACAAAGTACATATGTGAATATTCTCTTAGAAGAGAGTAGCATTCTGAAGAGATAACTGCAGCTAAGAGTGTACCACTTTGCATGTGAGCAGTTTTTGTGTCACTTTGAGACCCCTCAGGAGAGAGCCACACCTTCCCATCTCCTTTGGTCTCTACATAAGGGAGACCTAATTTATACGTAGAAGGGAAAAGGGAGAAAAATGCAAAGTAGCTATATAATTAGGGTCTCTTAGTTCATTGTAAAAAAAAAAAAAAAAGTTTATGCTAATACTGACTGGAGAACGTTTTATGCCCATATCTTGTACTCTGAGTAACACTTTGAAGAGGACAATATGCAATATATTCTATATTATTATTCTTCTGTTATTTTGCTATGAAATTCTGCTTTACTTTTTTATCCTTTATTTATTTGTTACAGAGTCTCTACACAGCTTGGCCTTGTAGTGAACCTCCTGTCTCAGCCACCCTAGCACTGGGATTCACAGCAGGTGCCACCATGCCCTTTACAGTGCCCAGCAGGGTGTGCCCATGGTTCTAGAGCAGGATGCAGTACTAGGGATCAAACCCAGGCCTGTGTACTTGCCAAGCAGGTGCTTAGACCACACTGAGTTATCACCCCTGCCCTGATTTACATTTTTCGATAATTTTTTTAAAAAAGAGATAGAAGATACTTCAGATAAAGAGGCCTTTAGAATAAAAGTAAGAAATGAAGCTCTTGTTCCTCTTCTGTTGAATGTACATATTACTATAGAAGTTGTACTCCTTTATAAATTGTCTCCTGAATGCCTTAGACAACCTGGTTTTTCCCATTACTCTATGCTTTATTTCTCATTAATTGCCTCACATGTATTATTTAGTTGCCCCAACTAGGCTGCTATGGATAATAATTGTATTTGAAATCATTTCATAGAGAGTGCTTAACTCAACCTTGAGCACTTAGCAGATACCAAGAAACCACCATTTGAATAGAAAGCTAATTTAGCAGTGACAATAGGAGGTATCTCAGTGTTCTGCTGAGGACACGCAGGAACTTTAAGATGAAATGTGTCCTGATTCCTAGACACAGCCTGACTCTAGGCTAAAGGAGGTGGCAACCCTGCTTCCCAGTAGCAATGAGAGTGAAGTCATTGCTGAAAAATTAGACAATTTTGTAGGAGGAAATAGAGTACCTCCCTTTCCAGCTGCCACCAGGCTGTTCTCTACGGGTCCTTGCTGGCTCAGTGCAGGCTGGAGGAGGCCGTGGCACCTCAAGCAATTCTCTGGCTGCTCCAGTCTCTGAAGATGGTGATCTTAAGTTCAAATTAAGCAACAAGAAACTACTTGGAGCCCTGTGGGTTAGCAGAGAGCCCTTCAATACCAATGTAATAATAGTCAGAGCTCTTTACTACCAGAATTCCATTTTTACAATGATTCTTTAATCCTCACTGTATTTCTCAACATGAGACACCTCACTTTCCTTACACTCAACTTTAATCCATTTCACATCCAGAGACAAACATTGTCAGCTATCTAACCTGTACTTGTCTGGGACTTGATTAGAATCACACAGCTTAATGGAAAGGTTCATATTAAGGAGATAAAGCTTTACCTCCCAGTCAGGACCTCACCTCAGCATAGATTCCTGTGTGTAGACTAGTGGTTGTCAAGTTTTTTGGTCTCCTTACACTCTTAAAATTCACTGAAGAACCCCAAAAGCTTTAACTTGTGTTAATGTTTCCTAAATCAAAAATTTAAAAGGACACACTTTTAAATTTTCCCCCAAATGGAAGAGTGAGATTGGCAGAGAGACAGACAGACAGATAGATATAGATGAAAGAGAGAGACAGAGATACATAGACACATAGTTATATATCTTCTGAAATAGAAGGCAACTGAATTTTCATATTAGTTAAGAATAGGCAGAATGTTTGCCTCAAAAATTACACAGAAGCAAGAGGACTTTCTAATGCAATTTCAAATATGCTTTCTGATATATTGAAAGTGAACAAGTAAAATTACCAGCAGTTGGTTGCCATATAGAATACGAAATTATACGAAAGAAATGCTTGCACTTTGCTACCTAAAAACGATTGCCCTTACATGTTGATTGGCTATTTTATAGACAAATGTTTGTGTACTGCAATCACAGACACAACCAATGCAATGATCATTGGGAAATTATTAGTTCACCTTTACACAGAGGCTCTAAAGGTTAATACATTTCACTAAGACTGCAATTAGACTGGGCATAGTGGCACACCTGCAATCCTAGCTCTTGGGAGGCTATAAACAGGCAGATCACTGTGAGTCTGATCAAGTAGTGAGACCCTGAACATGCTGTAGATTCTTCCCTCCCAAAAAATAAAAATTTTGAAGTTCTCAAATTACACATTTCTGAAAACACATTCTCTTTGGCCTCTCAACTCTGGTACTATAGAGATATGAAACTAGCATCTTAAAGAAGTGAAGAATAATAAACAAAACTTAAGGTAGGTTGTAATCTGTTACTTAGGGATTCCAGAAAACTGGGATTTAAGAAGGCGGGTAACAGCTTTTCCTGATTGATTTCTCCACCCTTACTTGAGATGTTGGTGATTATCTCCTCCCCTTCTTGTAATCCTTTCATTTAACAATTGTGTGAACCTAGCGTTAAACAAATAGTGAAAGTCAACAGAGGTTATAGTCTTAAATAAAAAGGAGATGCTTCTAGAGCTCTAGGCTCACTTTGAGAGAGACAGGTCTCAGTGAGACCTCCGAAGTTACATTCATCAGGTCTTCTTGTCATTTCTTTTGGCAACGGATCATAACATACAACATGGTACATTTTGGCTTCTGTGTTGTTGGTACATAGAAGCTAATTAAAATCTAAAGCGTTTTCAGTATCAGCGCTACTAGGGGTATAATGCTCCATTTTTTAATGGTCTAGGAACATAACTCAGTGGTGGAATACTTGCCTAATATCTGTGGTTCCTTGTATTCAATCCCAAACATCTTTGAATGGATGGGGGTGGATAGATTAATGGATGGATGGATGGATGGATGGATGGATAGGTGGATAGGCAAGCAGGCAGAATAGCTGGCTTCATTTCCTTAGTCCCAACATATTTAGACTGGAATTCATTCATTCATCCCAGGTTTGCTGATGTTTGTTTTGTCTCTAGCAAATATCAGACAGCAAAATCTGCTGTGCTTTCCAGGGCACTTGAGAATGTTTCCTCTCTCCCTCTGCAGTTTCCTTTCTTCTCCTTGTTATTGTTTCCTTCTCTGGATCTTGCTTTCAAAGCTGTCAAATATGAATAGTATTAGATGTCACACTTTCCTCTGGGTTGCATCTATCTGTACATCAGAGATGACTTATTTGCTCCTTTTTTGCCAGGCCTGAAGTGCTATGTTTTGTCTTTAACCAATCATGAGTTTTGTCCCAAGCTGCATTATTTATCTCTTTCTCTCCTCACCACCAAGACCAGCCTAGACAATGAAATGGTACACTCAGATGAAGGTAGTAGGTCCTGCTCTGTGCTTCCTATTAAAAGGCTGTTTCCCATTTGCCCTCTGTCCAGTGTTTGCTGTAGTGAGCCTACTCTGTGGCCACAAATGTTGACTTGAATGTCTGAGTCAGTGCAAGGTAAAGAGCTCATTCATATCCTGAGTTCATCTGATAGTCAGGAGAAGGGGATACTAATGTTTACTTAGTTTCATTATACTTCACAAAATTCCCTGCTGAAGAAAGAATGGTCCTTAAGCTGATTAATGATTGTATCTGATCTAATCACTGGTCCTCCAAGTGCTAGTGCCCATGATAAGGTATATTAAATTTGGCTGTTTATGGTGAAAACTGAACTTTGAAGGTAACCTGTATTTACAGGGCTAGAAAAACTTGCCTTGTGTGCCAGAGTATGTCTGCTGCTGTCTTTTTTTTTTTTTTTTTTTTTTTTTTTTTTTTTTTTTTTTTTTTTTTTTTTTTTTCATTCTTACTGTACTAATTGATAGAAATAAGAATGTTCCCGCCAGGCCCGCGTGCCCGCCGACCCTCCAGGTTCCCTCCTGTCCAAGCTCCAGTACCGAATCCATCATACATCTCGTCTGGCAACCCATCTGGTCGACGAGCCTACCAGGACTTCTCAATTCCAGAGCTCCACCTCCACCTACAGACCAGACCCATGGGGTTTCACAGCAGCCAGCAGCCCAACTTCTGACACGAAGCTGGGAACTTCTGTAGGGAAACCAACTTGGGGGTTCCAGACCAAACGCCCATAGACCCTAACAGCATAACATCAGCAAAGTGCAGAGATCACTTCCATACAAAATGATAACAACAAGGAGAAGGATGCAATCTCAGGGCCCAAGCCCAACCCAATCAAATACAGGAGACACTACCATGGAAAAAAATGGGAATCATGCAGATGAAACCTCTGAATTAGTAGCATCTGAGGCAGACACACAAGTGCAGAAACTTATAGAGCAACTGAGATCAGAGATAACATCTGAAGTAAAAAAAAGAAATACATGAAGTAGAAAAACGACTGGAGAAATGGATAGAGGAAATCAGAGCAGAAATAATATCTGAAGAAATGTCTAAATCAATAGCATCCCAAGTAGGGGAACAACTACAGAAAGGTACAGAGGAGAACAGAACAAAAATAACCTCTGAATTAGACGGAGAAAGGATAACCATAATGAGAAACTTCAATACTACTAAAGAAGACATCGATAAAAAATTAGAGGAGAGGTTCCAGCCCCAACCCGACCTGCTGCTAGCGAAGCCCGCGCGCCCGCTGCCGATAAGCTGCCTCAGCCCCTCTGCCCCGCCTCTGTGTTCCTGTGACTAACTTCCTGTTCCAGCCCCAACCCGACCCGCTGCTAGCGAAGCCCGCGCGACACCCGCGGGTAAGCTGCCTCGGCCCCTCTGCCCCTCCTGTTCCTGTGACTAACTTCCTGTTCCAGCCCTGACCCCGACTCGCTGCTATCGAAGCCCGCGCGCCCGCCGTGGGTAAGCTGCCTCAGCCCCTTTGCCCCTCCTCTGTGTTCCTGCGACTAACTTCCGGTTCCAGCCCCGACCCGACCCGCTGCTAGAGAAGCCCGCGCGCCCGCCGTGGGTAAGCTGCCTCCGCCCCTCTGCCCCACCTGTGCATTCCTGTGACTAACTTCCTGTTCCAGCACCGACCCGACCCACAGCTAGCAAAGCCCGCGCGCCCGCCGCGGGTAAGCTGCCTCTGCCCCTCTTCCCCTCCTGTTCCTGTGACTTCCTGTTCCAGCCCCGACCCGACCTGCTACTAGCGAAGCCCGCACTCCGGCTGGGTCAGGATCCTTGGCCTGCCTTTCTCTTCCGCGCTTCCCCTCCCCCCCCCTTTTTTTTTGAACCCTCCAGCCCAAGTACCGACCCATCAAACATCTCGTCTGACAACTGATCTGGTCCACGAACCCACCAGGACTACCCAATCCCAAAGCTCCACCTACACCTACAGATCACACCCGTGGGGCTTCACAGCAGCTAGCAGGCCGACCTCCAACACAAAGTCAGGAACCTCTGTAGAGGAACTAGCTTGGAGTCTCCAGACCAAAGGCCCATAGAAACAGCATAACGCCACCAAAGTGCAGAGGTCGCTTCCATACAAAATGATAACAAGGAGTAGGAGGCAATCTCAGGGCACCTGCCCACCAAAATCAAATGCAGAAGACACTACCATGGAAGAAAATGTAGGAAGAAAAAATACAGATGAAACCTCTGAATTGGTAGCATCTGAGGCAGACACACAAGTGCAGAAACTTGTAGAACAACTGAGATCAGAGATAACATCTGAAGTAAAAAAAAAGAAATACATGAAGTGGAAAAACGTCTGGGAAAATGTATAGAGGACATCAGAGCAGAAATAATATCTAAAGTTAACAAAGACATGTCTAAATCAATAGCATCCCAAGTAGAGGAACGACTACAGAAAAGTAGAAAGGAGAACAGAACAGAAATAATCTCTGAATTAGAGAGAGAAAGGATAACCATAATGACAGACTTCAATACTATTAAAGAACACATCGATAAAAAATTAGAGGAGAACAGAAAAATGATGGACTCCCTGACGGAGCAATATAGGAAAGACATAGAACGCATGAAATAGTTTCAAAGAGATATACAAGAAAATAAAACCTCCATCACAAGTTGGCAGAGCTGAATGAACGAAAACGAAGATAGGGTTTCGGATCTTGAAGACAGAGTTGCAGCCAGTGAAAGAGGAAGAAAGGATCTTTTAAAAACAACCAGAATGCAGGAAAAAATAATTCAACATCTGCAAGACGTTGCAAAATTGAACAATGTGAGATTAATGGGAATCAATGAGAAAGAAGGAGTCAATACAAATGATATAAAAAGAATATGGGCAGAAGTTATAGCAGAAAACTTCCCAAATATGAGAAAACAATCGGACATTCAGTAACAGAAGCCTACAGAACTCCAAATAACATCAACCCAACTAAAAACACGCCAAGACATGTAATAGTCAAGATACCAGAAATCCAGCTGAAGAATAATATACTAAAAGCTGCTAGAGAAAAGAAACAGATAACATTTAAAAGAAAACCCATCAGAATAACAGCGGATTTCTCTTCACAAACCATGAAGTCAAGAAGAGCATGGAGCAGAGTGCTTCAAGTCCTCCATGAAAACAAATTTCAGCCCAAACTATTGCACCCGGCAAAACTCTCTTCAAGTATGAGGGAGAAATGAAATATTTCCATGACAAGGAACAACTAAAGAATTTCATGACATCAAAGCCAGTGCTACATAATATTCTAACAAATATTTTAGAAAGAGACCAAAATGCCCCAAATCCAACAAATGAGAACAGAAAGATCCCACCAAATAGAGTAAGCAACTAAAAATAGAAGGAAAAATTGGTAAACACTAGCGAATAAGAGTCATGTCAGTCATAAGTCAATACATTTCACTTATAACCATCAATGTAAATGGACTCAATTCTCCAATTAAAAGAAGTAGACTTGTAGAGTGGATAAGGAAACAGAGCCCAACAGTATGCTGTATACAAGAAACACATTTAACCCATAAAGAAACTCATAGGCTTAAAGTTAAAGGTTAGAAAACAATATTACATGCTCCAGCACCTCAAAAAAAAGCAGGGGTAGCAATCCTGTTTGCAAACAGTCTAAACTTCAGACCAAGACTGATCAAACGAAATAGAGAAGGCCACTACATACTGGTTAGGGGAAAAGTTCATGATGAAGAGGTAACACTCATAAATATGTATGCACCCAACATGGAAGCAGCAAGCTATATAAAACAAACCTTAGTGGACCTGAAAAATCTCATATCCAATACCACAATCTTAACAGGAGACCTCAACACTCCCTTATCCAAAAAAGATAGGTCAAGCAAACAAAAAATCCGCAAAGAAGTGGCAGAACTGAAACAGAACTTGAAACAATTGGACTTAGTGGACATATACAGAGTGTTCCATCCATCCACCTCAAAATACACATTCTTCTCAGCTGCACCTGGGACATTTTCTAAAATAGATCACATATTAGTCCATAGATCATGCTTAAGTAGATGCAAGAAAACAGAAATTATCCCATGCATATTATCTGACCACAGTGCAATCAAATTGGAAATAAACGATGAAAGAAACCATAGGAATTCCAGGACCACATGGAAACTAAACAGCACTCTTCTCAATAACCAATGGGTTACAGATGAAATTAAAGAAGAAATAAAACGTTATCTACAATTTAATGAAAATTCAAACACAACCTACCGGAATTTGTGGGATGCAATGAAAGCAGTTCTCAGAGGGAAATTCATAGCTCGGAACTCACACATCAAGAAAATAGAACAGGAACAAATAAACAATCTTACACAACACTTAAACCAACTAGAAACGGAAGAACAAACGAAATCCAAAGCCCGAAGGCGGGAGGAAATTGTAAAGATTAGAGCAGAAATCAATTCAATTGAGACAAAGAAAACAATACAAAGAATTAATGAAGCAAAAAGCTGGTTCTTCGAAAGATTAAATAAGATTGATAAGCCCCTAGCTAACCTCATCAAAAAGAGGAAAGAAAGGACTCAAATTCAAGCAATAAGGAATGAAAAGGATGAAATTACTACAGACCCAGCAGAGATACAGAGGATCATAAATAGTTACTTTGAGAATCTTTACTCTCGCAGAATTAAAGCCACAGATGAAATGGACACATTCCTAGAAAAGTACAAATTACCAAAACTGAATCAAGAAGATATTAAAATGCTCAACAATCCAATAACAGCCAATGAAATACAAAATGTAATAAAAAACCTACCGACAAAGAAAACTCCAGGACCTGATGGATTCACCTCTGAATTCTACAAGAAATTTAGAGAAGACATAACCCCAATACTCCTCAAAATCTTCAATGAAATTGAAAAAGAAGCAATCCTTCCAAAATCATTCCTAGAGGCAAGTATCACACTGATACCAAAACCAGAAAGAGATGTAACTAAAAAAGAAAACTACAGGCCAATCTCTCTCATGAACATTGATGCAAAAATTCTCAATAAAATCCTAGCCATTAGAATACAACAAATCATCAAGAAGATTACACATCACGACCAGGTAG
>PVJA010037313.1:0-20485 GCA_004027025.1 Myocastor coypus
ACCGATCCTCCTGCCTCAGCCTCCCAAGTGCTGGGATTACAGGCGTGTGCCACCACGCCCGGCTCACTATATTCTTCTTGGTTTTTTTTTTTTAATTTTTTTATTTATTTTCTTGTTTCAGAACCCTTGTTTGTTCATTCACTCATTTTCATGGCTGGCTCAGCCCACCCCGAGGGCAGGGCTGGCGCAGCATGTGGTGCCGGGGATCGAACCGCGGTCCCTGAAGCCGCCCAAGCTTTCCCAAGCAGGCGCTTTAGACCACTGAGCCATCCCGCCGGGCCCCTCTTCTTGTTGTTAATCTTTACATTTTTTTAAAGTACTTTTGAGTGGGGCTGGGGAGATAGCTGCATGGCACAAGTGCCTGCCTGGGGGGTGGGGAAATATATATATATATATACATATATATATATGTATATATATGTATATATATATATATTTATATTTATATATAAAGTACTTTTGACCCTGTTGCCCATAACCCTCTAAAGTTCAAACCTTGCTCAAAGCTCATTAAAATTTTTTGTTTTTTGCAGTAATTTTTAAAAATCATTTTCTTTTGGACAGTCTTGCTTTCAGCTCTGCTGCAAACAAACAGAATTTATGACATAAGGAAGATAATGTAGAAATGAGGTTTCAGCCAAGTTTTGAGTAGAGCCCAAAATATCCCTTATGAAATGGTTTCCTCACTCAATAAATTTTCCCCACCCCTGGTTTGACAAGTGACCTTTGAAGGGAAGAATCATGGGGACAGACAGCTGCCACCAGGAGGGGATGAGAGAGCACTGGGGACTGCTTTCCTATGGGGTCTTAGCTTTGCAGCCCGATAGCTGAGGCTTGCAGATACGTCCCCAGACTGACCCCAGCCATGCCTTGAAGTTTCCCCACTAGTTCCTCCTCATTTAGGGAATTGGCAGCCACTGCCCTGCCCCCCCCCCAACCAGGCTGTCACCTGTCACTCTCCTTGGGTACTGTGTTGCTTGATTTCAACCACTTGTGTTTTCTCATGCATGTCTATTTCTCATATGCATCCATTTAGTCATTAAATGATGAGTACTTATCAACAATGCTGTGTGTGTGTGTGTGTGTGTGTGTGTGTGTGTGTGTGTGTGTGTGAGACTAGCAATCAAGCTGAAGGCCTTTTTGCTGGGTTACATAGCTATATCTCCATCGACAGGCCATTTTTTGTTTTGAGACAGGGTCTCTGTAAATCACTAAGCTGCCTTGGCTGGGATCAAGCTCAAATCCTGCTGCTTCAGCTTTCCAGAATGCTAAGATACAGTGTGTGCTGGCTCAATCAGTGATTCTTGACTGCATAAACACAACCCACACTCAGGTCCTTTAGGAGTCTACTGCAAAGCTAGCCCAGTGCTCAGGTGAAATTTAGGAAGTGAACAGAGTATGAGTAGCTGATGAGTATGAGGGGACAACAGCAGAGAGAGGAAGGGTAGACCCGAACTCCCAAAGCCATGGGATGGCTCTTCCTGGACAGCACAGCCTACACCTAGGGCAGCAATGTGTGTGGGTGAAGGGGAGGAGAGGGCTCTTCTTTGGGTGGCTATAAATACTGCATTGTGAGAGAGTCACTCCAGACATATACCAGGTCTGCTTTTTGGGATATCAAAAACATTGAAAGAAACATAAAAAATATCAACCATGCCATGTATATGAGGGGAGCACCTTGCTAAATATAATGCCTAATCCCTGCAGTATGTTCACAGTGCAGAACAGTCCCTGCAGTGAGAACAGTGGAGGATGAGGGGCTCTGCTTGGAGGGAGAGCCGAGTCCAGCCCCTTTTGAGGAGTCTGGAAAGGCCCAGATCAGCTTAAGGGAAGCCCTGCTTTTGTGGGATCTTGGGTACACCACAGGAACCCAGTGCTAAGCCTGGAGTGGGATCACAGCAAGCATCCTATAGTCCCTTCTGTCTCACTGATGGGGAGAAGGAGCTTGCCACTCATGACATCCAGGAACCCTGCCAACTGACAGAACCAGGTCAGCCTTGGCTCTGTGGGACCTTGGGCATCTCTCAGGCCCACTCTTCTCAGATGTGTCTGCATCTGAGCCCTGACTGATCTCACTCCTGAAAGTCTCCTTCCTAGCATGCCTCTGAATAATTTACCCTGGATGAAGATGGTATCTTTCATCTGGAGATCTTAAGAAGAGTTAATGACAACCAAGCTTCATTATTTTTGTTTTGTGTATGAAGACAATGACTCACAGAGGGGCTAGTGATTTTTTCACCCATAGAATCATTAGGAGAAGTATGAATGAAACTTAGGATGAAACTATTTCATTAACCTTTAAACCTTGTACATCCCCCTTTATAGTAATGTAGTTTACAAAATAATGACACCTTTGCACTGAGAGCCTACTCCTTTACTCTCTTATTAAATATGATTTATATGGGCCAAAGCATCTTACTACAAGACCAGCTTGAGTTGCTCCTCAGTGTGAAGCAAGATGCTGTTTTATTGGTGATCCCTGGGCCAGTCTGTTTTCATCCACCCATCCATTCATCCATCTATCCATTCATTAATTCATTCAATCAACATACAGCTGAAGCCAGGCATGGTGGCACATGCCTGTAGTCCCAGCACTTGGGAGGCTGAGGGAGGAGGATCAGTGCAAATTCAAGGCCAGCCTGGGTTACAAAAGTGAGTTCAAGGTCAGCCTGAACTGCATAGAGAGACCCTGTCTCAAAAAGACAAACAAAGCAAAACAAAACAAAAACAAAACCCATACAGCTGAGTCTCTGGTACATCATTGTAAAATGGACATATTAATGTAATCATTGTCAAAAGATTGTTCCAAGAATGAAGATAATTTTTCCTTTTCTTTTATGTATTTGGTACAGGATCTCACTACACAGCTTGGACTCATAGTGATCCTCCTGTTTTCAGCCTCCCCAGCGCTGGGATTACAGGTGTGTGCCACTATGCCTGGACTTAAGAGAATTTCTACAAAGCACACTACCCAGCACTTGTAAGTCCTTAAGAGAACAAATAGTATTAAGCAAATAATTCTAAGAGCTACACTGGAGACCTAAACACATAAAATAAAGTCCTTTTACATCCCCTTCAGTAGATGGAGAGGGCAAAGGCACACGTGTGGGGGAGTGAATCTTCAAGCAAATGGCCAGTCTCTGCAATCAAAAACCAGAACTGAAGACATAAGCCTCACATATACAAAAGTGGGAGCCTTGGACTAAATAGTGTGGCTGGTGAAACGTCAAGGGTGTGGAAGGTATTGCTGGGTATGGGAGGCTGAACTGAATCCAGCCACTGAGAAGTGGCTTAGAAACCACTTAGATAGAAACTCAGTCACAAAGAAGATGCACAGATCAGTTTTTCAGTCCTAAGGATTAAACCCTGAACTACATCCCCAGCCTGCATTTCTTTCTTTCTTTCTTTCTTTCTTTTTTTTTTCTCTTGTATTATGGCTGGCTCAGCCTGCCCTGGGAGTGGGGCTGGCACAACATGTGGTGCCAGGGATTGAACTTCAGTCCCTGTGGTTGCCTAAGCTTGCCTAAGCAGGTGCTTTAGACTACTGAACCATCTTTGCTGGCCTTTTTTTTTTTTTTTTTTTTTGTCTTTTTGAGACAGGGTCTCGCTATGCAGTTGAGGCTGGTCCTGCGCTCACTTTTGTAGCCCAGGGTGGTCTCGAACTCGCACCAATCCTCCTGCCTCAGCCTCCCGAGTGCTGGGATTACAGGCGTGAGCCACCACGCCCGGCTATACCAGCTCCTTTTTAATTTTTGATTTTGAGACAGAATCTAAGTTGCCCAGACTGGGCTCCACTTTGCATCCCTTCTGTCTCAGCCTCCCAGAACTATGGGATTACAGACACATGCTATAATGCTTAACTTAATTGTTTAGGTTGTAGGTTGTATATTTCTGGTTTGTTTAAACTTTTACAAAACATTTTTGTATTTGTTTTGTAGAACAAGAATTATCATACTGGAAAGAAACAAATGAACAAAAAAGGTGTTTTAATCAACAGACTAGTTTTTTCTTCTTGCAGGTAGACTGGTGTAAATCAGTAAAAACCTGCTAATCTATATATAGAAATGGCTTTCTGTAGAAGGTTCCTGGTATAGATAGCTTGATCACTACTCTTTTAAGATAGGCTTCTGTGGATTGTACACACAGGCATATTGTTCTGTTGTTCAACCAGCTCCATAAAAATATATAGCCCACCATTGCAAAATTAATTTATGAACTGAGAAGCATGTGACATTCCTCTTCATTTGCATGTTGTCACCAAGAATAAGAATCCATAATTGTTACGTAGCTGTTTTGTTCCAATGCATGAAGAGTGTCCAAGCTCCCTTGGTTCTCCTGGGTCAGTGGGGACCTCAAGGAGTAACTCCACCTACAGACTTACAGGATTTACCTTCTGACCAGAAGCTTCTGTGATTAGCTGAGATGTAAAGGCCTTGCTGCATCACTGGGGTCTTTTCCTTCCCACCTGTGCCTGGCTTTACCAGAAAGGAGGGCCAGATTCCTGTTCTTAATAATGGACAAACTGCTTTACAAGCTCAGGGGTTTGACTTATCTGGACACTTAACTTTCATATACAAGTGAGATTTTTTTTTTGGGGGGGGGGACTGGGGTTCAAACTCCTGACCTTGTACTTGCCAGGCAGGCACTTGTGCCACGGAGCTATCTCCCCAGCCCCTACGTGAGAAGATTTTTAAGGCTCTTACTACTTATTGGCATCTGGCACTAGCTTTTATAGTGGCTCATGTATCTTAGTACAACTTTTTGTTTTTGAAATTTTGATGTGCTCTTAAGCATTTTAAATTTGATTTCCAGTACACCTTTCACTGTACTTGGCCAAATTTTTCTGCACTCAGCAGTCTGCACAACCTGCATAGCAATATTTTTCTCTGTTAATGAGACAGTGCTTGTCTGGATTATTCAATTGTTGGACAGTTGGGTGCATTCCAAAGTTTTGGTCATTTTGAACTTCTGAATAGCCCTGCTGAATCCCCTTTCCTCTGCGAATACTTTCCTTAGAAATGCACTTCCTTACATGGGCGTACTGGGTCAAAGGACTTTATGAACAGTTTATAGTCCTCTAACATATTTTTCAGCTCGTGCCCTGGAGGCGTTGACCCATGGCCCCGCCCGAGGGGGCGGGGCAGCAGAGGCGAGTGTGCAAAGCAATTTTCAGTATCTCCCGATCTCCGGCTGTTCAGCTCGAGGTGGGCGAGGCATGGAACTCCTTGCAAACCCCAGGTCTTCTATCCGGACCCCGGGGGCCAGAAGTCACTCTTACAGACCCGGTAGTCCCACTGACACTTTCCAACCTCGGCTGCCGCGCCCCCCCCCATTCCCTGCCCCAGTGCGCAGGCGCCCCTGCATCCCTGCTGCAGTCCCTGCCCCCTAGCAACGGCCCAGGGACCCGAGCTCGCCAGATCCACGGACATTGCAGGGCAGTGAGCCGGCGCCCTCAGCCCTGTGGGGGCGCGACGAGCCTCAGTGGGGACGGCAGCCCCGGAGCGCCCTCCTTGTCTCAAGTTCCTCTGCCTCTTGGGATCTCAAACTTTGGCGGGAGGAGGGTCGAAGGAGAAGCGAGACAGCATACATTAGAAAGAAGGGCACAAGAAGGCCCCGCGGCCAAGAGGAAGCCCGAGACGGCGGGCGGGGCCAGGTGCGCGCGCAGTCGGTGGGCGTGGCCTGCGCTTGGGTCGGGCAGAGGGGCTTCTGGGTAGCGGCGGCGCGCGAGCAGGGCAGGGCAGCGCAGCGGGCACGCGTGTGAGGGGAGCGGTGTCGCGAGGCCTGGAGGCGGCAGCGGCCACCATGGGAGCGGAGCGGCGGCTGTAGTTGTCGGAGTGTAGGCTGCGGCCTCCAGAGCCCCTCGGGGCGGAGGGGCGGAGACGCCGCCCGCGTTCGTCGCTCCCTCCGGGCCCTCGGAGCGGCGCCCCAACTCGTCCCGAGTCGCGGCCCCCACGTCGGGCGCTGGGCCCGGGCGGAGCCCCGGGGCTCGGGGGCGGTGTGAGGTCCCAGGCAGCGGCATGAGCCGGGCTCCGCCGCCCGAGAAGATGCCCAGCGACCCCGAGGAGGCTGGGCCTGGGGACGGGTCCGCGGACCGCCGCGGGAAGCTGGATACGCTGCTCCGGGACCCGCGCTCGCCCATCAACGTGGACAGTCTGCTGGTAGGTACCCGGCCGGGTCTCCGCTGCCCTCCAGCCCCTAGAACCGCGTTGCGGCGCGGATCCGCCCACCCCGTGTCGTTGTCCTTCCCTGTGCTGCGAAGCAACACCCGCGTTTCCTTCCCTCCTACCCGCAGGTTTGGGGAGGAAAAACGGAGCCCTGGCCCTGCTTCCCAACAGAGCACTCGAGGTTGCAAAGTGTCACGCCGCCTGGGCGCGAGCAGATGACCGTGGGCAGTGCCCACTCGGGTGTGCGTGAAGCGCCGCGTCTACTTTCTCTTTTAGTGGATTAATCTTGAACACCCTAAAGTTTTGCAGTTTGCTGTTATCGTTAAGCATTCCTTCATAGCTATTTGGTGCATTCTAACTTATGTAAATTGAATTTTCCCAAGGTTGTTGCGCCAGTCTGTAACATAAAGTGGAAAAAATCTGCCCCCTGCATCTTATCTTTCCTAAGGATGCCCTTAGAAATCCAGATTCAAATCCACGTACGGGGCGTGCTTATGGCTCTTGATTTAAGAGAGAAACACGTTTTGCAGGGAAATGCACTGTGGGTTTCTGGCATATTTATTTTTGTTAGGGTTGACAATTGGCTGTTCTAGACGGTTTGATTAAGAGTGTAGGAGAGTTATAGTGGTAGGAAAAAGTGGTGTGGATAGGAAAAGGTGGGAAGAATACTGCAGAAAAGATCCTCTGGAAGCAAGCTCTATAAGGGTGAACTTAGGGCGGGCAACACACCTGCTCCCGGATGCAATGTTCAGCCCTGGTTCTTTCTGGGAAAAAGCTAGTGACTGCGCTGAGAAAAACCGCCTCCTTCCTTGCCACTGCCTGATTTCTCTTCTGAGGCCATTGGTTATCCTTTGGGGTTTCTGGAATCATTTGCACAGTGACTCAGTCCTGTCTGGCCAAAATACAGGAACTGACTGGAGAGTGTATTTTTCTATACAATGTGTAGAATGTAATAATGAGCTATGTTGTATCACATGTATACGATGTGCCGAATTGTATCTGAATGGACAAAATGCAGTGTTAATGCATTTGAAGCTCCTGTTAAGGTGTTGGAAATGGGATTGGCTGTATGGAGTCTTAGTCTTTACTAAACTGAGGCAGACTAGCTTCATTCCCAGTTCACTCCCAGTATTTTCACTTTGGTACTTTGCTAGTGAAACTCTGACCTAAAGCCAGAAAGTTCAGTTAAAAATAGTACTTCAATCCTTGACGAATCTCAAGTATTCATTAGGTTTGTACTGAAACTCAGATAAAATTGTTTTGTTTCCACTTTACTTTTATCCCTTGGGTTTTATAGTGATGTTAATTTCAATTACTAGAGTTATTCACAGCTTGGAACTAAGCTATTTATACTTGTGATATCGTACATTTTCTTTGATATTTTCAAAATTATTAAGATGAAGACCAAATCTTGAAACTGAGACATTACACGTGTTCCATAAACAATATGATCCATTTAGTACTTCAGACAATCAAGAGACATCTGTTAAGGTGGTGTCAGCGCTATGAGAATTGATATGGCTGTTGCTAGCTTGACAGCACTGTTACTGCTGCTTTTAATTGCTTAAATATCATTCTGAATGTGAGTATGAGTGTGATTGTGAACTGTAGTAAGCCTTGCAAAGCTGAAGAGTGAACAAGTTCCCAGGGGAAAGGTTTTGTGGAGAAACGTTCCTCCTGCTTCTATTGAAAATTGACACAATTGAAAAAATGTTTAAAGTTATAACAAATTGGTTTTAAATTATGTATATATTTCACCGTGTGAAATATTAGAATAAATTAATTTTAATTGGTAACATTTACATAAAATTTGGATATTGCCCCTATTTTGTGTCCATTTAGGTTCATTAAGTACATTCATGTTGCTATGCAAACAATCCCTTTCCACAACTTTTCCTCTTGTGCAAAGTGAAACTGCAAATTAATCTTTGAAAGAATGCTATAAAAACTTTTGTTTCCTAAAATACCATGAAAGAAATGGCTGGTATCACTTTAACGATTTGAAACCTAACCACATAAGCTGCATTTCACAATTGCTCATTGTTTTACTGCACATCTTTTTTGTTTTGCTTTAGAAAATAATATGTGTTTATTAGAGAACACTTAGGGAATGTAATCTAATAGGGACACAGCACACAGCAGTCCTTTTCCTAAGGAGCCAAGAGAAGGATCAAGCTTCACTGCCCTGAATGACAAAGGAAAAGGATTTGCACGTGCCAGAAGTAACTGTGAAGCTATCAGTATCCCAGACCAGAAGCCACTTGTGGAGGAAAGTCATCCAGATAACATGCTCTGAGCTCTGGATGCAAGAGTGTCCTTTGAATTTATTTCTTGGTCCTTTGACATATTTTTAGTTAATCACTTTAAGTTTTTTTGAAAAAGAAAATGGTTTCATGCACAACTTCTGATTATGTAATTTTTAGTCTTTGTCATTGTCATTTGATTTCACCATCATGAAAGTGCTAGCAGTCCCCAGGCATAAATAAAGCTGGATTTTAAGACTGTCTCAATGTTGAGATCAAATTACCTTTTTTCTTTGCAGAAGCTGTTGGTTACTTTGTGTGGGACCTTAAATTAATTAGAAGATAATGTATCTTGGGGCCCGGCAGGATGGCTCAGTGGTCTAAAGCGCCTGCTTAGGAAAGCTTAGGCGGCTGCAGAGACTGCGGTTTGATCCCCAGCACCACTTGCTGCGCCAGCCCTGCCCTCAGGGCAGGCTGAGCCAGCCATAAAAATAAATAAAGAAACAAAAGTTCTGAAACAAGAAAAAAAAAAAATTAAAAAAAAAGAAGATAATGTATCTTTTTGTGGTTGCAGATTGTGAGCTGCTTGATATTTAGTAAAAATAGCTTTGACAAAGGTTTGCTTCCCTAATACTTGGGGTGGCATGGAGGGACTTTGGAGATCTGCTTTTGCAGTGCTTGTAACCTTTGTAAATACCTGTGTTTTGTTGTCAAGACTAGATCGTCACAATGGTTGCCTATTATGGTAAAAAGAATTGTGTTTTATCATTGTGCTGGAGAAATGGCTTTCTAAAGTCTGTGCTTCTGAATTTTGATTTTACTTTTTCCAAGAGTAAACCAGTCATCTAATCTGTAGGATTTAGGTAAATTATTACTTAGGACTTATGAGTAAAAGTGATTAAACACTTATGAACCATTTTCAGTAGTAGGACTTATGAGTAAAAGTGATTAAACACTTATGAACCATTTTCAGTAGTTTACTCGTTACTGAATGGTGTCAGTATACCTATAGACCATATATTTCTTATCACAGTGTGCAGGTTTTTTTCTTTTTTTTTTTTTTTCTCCTTTCAGCTTAGTGCTGTTTGTCTAATTAAAATAGAATAAAAGTTGAAAGTTATTAAAATTGTTTTATTTATTTACTTATTTTGGTGGTGGTGGTGCTAAGGAATCAAACCTAGGGCATGCAGGGCAAGAGCTCTACTGCTAAGCCACATCCCCAGCATCCCCATACATGTATTCCTTTTGTGAAATAAGGGTTGGACATTTATGACACATAGACTGGTTTATTTATTTTAGCTTGGTTTATTTTAAAGCTTATATTTTCTCACTGTCTCTTTGAGACAAGGTTTCATAATTTTGTGTGTTTCTCATAATCATTTGATTTTGCCATCATGAAAGTGCTGGCAGTTTTTAAGCATAAATGAAGCTTATAGCATTTTCTCTTGGTGCAGATAGTAATAGCTTTCACTCCAGAAACATTCAGTATTTTGGGAAACAAAAGCTTTTATAGCATTCTTTCAAAGCTAGATTTGAACTCAGCTTGTAGCCCAGGCTGGCCTTGAACTTGCCACAATCCTCTTCAGCTACCCTTCCGAATGCTGGGGATTGCAGTGTACATACTTGGTCTAAAGGTTGCATTTTGATACAAAATTTTGGAAATGAATTAAAATGATACATAAAGTATGCTATTTAGACAACATTGAATTTCTTTGCAGTCCACAGTTCCTATTCACAAATCTGATATATGAAAAGTTCCAAAAACCAAGTGCTAAGATTTACTTGTTGACCCAATCCAATGTTACAGTGTTTAGATCATTCATCTCACTTGGTGTATAGTAATAGCTTTTGCTCCACAAACATTCATGTGCTTAATTTCAGAGTGCTATTCCAGATTCCTAAGAGGGCTTTTGGAAACATATAGTATAAGTACTATGTTACTTTTCTAAAACAAGCAAGCAAGCACGTGCACAACCTCTAGTTTAAAACATCTTAGTCTTGCAGCCATTGTAGGTTAATAAAGGAAATGCAGACTGGTAGACATCTGAATAGTTGCAAAGAATAGTGGATAACTATCTTGGTTATTTCTCCTTGCTGGAACAAAATATACAACACTCGAAGGTAGAAAGGAGAAAGAGTTTATTTTAGCTCACAGTTTATGGAGGTTTCAGTCTATACTCACTGATTTGAAGGCAGGGTGGCATTGCAGAGGGTTATCACAGAGTAGAAACAATCCATAGAATGGTAGATGTGGGGCTGCTGTGGTTGTACCTGCAGCCCAAGCAGCAACAAACCTTTCTTTCTCTCCATCCCATCCAGGCTTTAAACCTTTTCAATGGTGTCCACACCCAGGGTGGAGCTTCCCATTATTTATCCATACCCAGAACTATACCAAACCAATCAGTGCATTTATTTGGTTCCCACACCTTTAATCTGTAAACCCTAGATGGAGTTGCCTCTGATAAAAAGCCCTGTATGAAAGCCCATGAGGCTTTGTGGGGTGGGGGCATACAGACATATGCCATGACAAGGCCTAAGTTAGTTTTTGTTGAAGCATGGTCAGACAGCACTCTTTCTTCATTTTGAGTTCTGAGAAATTAAAAAAAAAAAAAGTAGCATTCAAGTTCAGTGGTGAAGCATGAAGGCCATTAATGAAATTGCACAGTAGATGTGACACTGACTTATTAAAATTACCTATGTGCTGCTGCTTCATTCAGTCTGGCATCCACTTATCTGTTACCTTGCAAGTTTTACTACTGTTCTTTTGCTTCATTTCACAATTTATATTTGCACATGTCCTTGAATGTTTTAATACAGACTTGTGTTTTTTCACTGAAAATAATGTTTTGGAATCCACACTATTTGTTTCATATTGCTGGCCACCATAAATCATGTAGCACCAGTTTACTTGATGGTTATATATATATATATATATATATATATTTTTTTTTTTTTTTTTTTGTTAACAGAAAATGTAGCTGGGACCATTCCTAAGCTATTCATAGAAAGAATTTCTGTATACAAGTTACATATATATATATCTGGGAGTGAAATTGGTGAATTTCAGGAAATATCTGGCATAACATAATAGAGTTTAAATTTTTCACTTTGGTTATAATGCATTTAAAGGATGATAAAGGTGAAAGAATTCACCTTTGAGTGAATATCCATACACTCAAACCTAATTACTTTCTTCCATTGAGACAGGGTCTTGCTGTGTAGTTCAGACTGGCCTTGAACTCACTATGTAGCCTAAGCTGTCCTTGAACTCACGAGGATCCTCTTGCCTCTGCCTTCCAGGTGCTGGAATTACAGGTGTGAGCTTGGCCTAATTGCTGCTTTACTGTATTCTTTATTCACTTAAAGGAAGTTACAGGTGATAGTATGTTTCACTTAACTAATTCAGCATGCAGTGTATGTCTTTATTTTATTTTATTTTATTTTTTGCGGGACTGGGGTTCAAACTCACGATCTTGCACTTGCCACGCAGGCACTTGTGCCTCGGAGCTATCTCCCCAGCCCCTGTTTTTAAAAGATTAAATTTACAAGGGAAGGAATATAAAGATCTTAAATGTACCACGGATGAGTTTTATTTTATTTTTTTCTTTTAATAAGAAATAATGAGACAGTTTCAAAACACGTTAGTAGACATAGCCACAATAATTGATACAATGCATATTTTGTCTTCATAGTAATTGTTCAGAGAACAAGATGCAGACATAACCCTTCTAAACACTATTAGTACAAATATTTCTTCTCATTGAACTAAGAGAAAGTAGTTGTATACATAGAGCAATATTCCATACTAGTGTACCACTGATGAGTTTTGACAGATGCACATATGATGCAAATTCTTATCAAAATACTTGGTCACTAATCACTTGGTAATATATTGTTATTACCAAGCAAGAAATTTTGCTCATGGGGTCCGGCAGGATGGCTCAGTGGTCTAAAGCACCTGCTTAGGAAAGCTTAGGCAGCTACAGAGACCGCAGTTTGATCCCCGGCACCACATGCTGAGCCAGCCCTGCCCTCAGGACAGGCTGAGCTGGCCATAAAAATAAATAAATAAACAAACAAACCAAAGTTCTAAAACAAGAAAAATAAATAAATAAATAAATCTTGATCATATTTTTAACTGTTGCCACACTCCATTCTCTCAGGGGTGATTGCTTTATTGTTGTTTCCCCCAAAGAATACTTTTATCTCTTCTAGAATGTCACATACTGGGAATTATACAGTATGTATTTTTCATGTGACTTCTTTAGGTCAGCATAAATTCATCCATGTTATTGTGTGGATCAGTAAAATATGTTTTTATTGCTGGATTTTATTGTTTTTTTTTTTTTTTTTTTGTCTTTTTGAGACAGGCTCTCAGTATGCAGTTCAGGCTGGCCTTGAGCTCACTTTTGTAGCCGAGGCTGGTCTCGAACTCACACCTATCCTCCTGCCTCAGCCTCCCGAGTGCTGGGATTACAGGCGTGCGCCACCACGCCCGGCTGGATTTTATTGTTAATAACATATTAAGTAAGTCAGTCTGTTGAGCTGTCTCCTGTTGATGAACTCTGTTCTTAAGTTTTTGTTTTACTAAGGTATACATTGGTTCTTTCTAAAGCTGCTGTGAACAATTGGTAGTATGTCCTTGGATGCATAGCCTATTGTGGAGTTACTGTGTCATAGGGTAGATGGATGTTAGCTCTTAGGACACTGCCAGGTCTTTTTAAAAGTGTTTATACCATTTTACTCCCCCAGTTGCTCCACATCCTCCCCAACACCTAGTCTTATACATTTGAACCATGCTGTTGTGGGCAGTGATATCTCCTGTGATTTTAATTTGCATGTCCTTGATGACTAATCACTTATGTATAAATCTTCCTTTGTGAGTCAGCTGTTTAGATATTTTTGCTGAGTCTCTGGGAGGTTGAGGCAAGATTGCCACAAGTTAGAGGCCAACCTGACCTACATAGTGAGTTCAAGACCAGCTTGGTCTACATAGCAAGACCCTGTGTAAAATTTTTTTGAAAAGGGTTTTTCTCTCTTTTTATATGTCTGTTTTTAATTAAAAATTTTTGCTGGGCATGTTGATGTATATAATCCTAGCACTTTGGGAGGTTGAGATAGGGGGATCACAAATTCAAGCTCAATCAGGGGAACTTTGAGATTTAGTGAGACCCTGTCTCAAAATTTAAAAAAAAAAAAATTAAAAAGGGATTGAGATGTAGAACAGCACAGTGAGGGCAGGAGAGTGGTTACTGCTTTTTCTGCCCAATTAATGATTGCCTATTCTAGAAGACATTCTGGAAGCTTTATGATTAAATCTTACTTTTAGATCTGGATTACATTTCAAGCCAAAGTTACTATGTGGTATGATGTCTTAGTTACTGTTCTCTCATTGCTGGGACAAATACCAGACACACAAGCTTAGGGGAGGAAAGGTTTATTTATTTATTTATTTATTATTTTGTCTTTTTGAGACAGGGTCTCACTATGCAGTTCTGGCTGGCCTTGAGCTCACTTTTGTAGCCCAGGCTGGTCTCGTTTCAGAACCTTTGTTTATTCACTCATTTTTATGGCTGGCTCAGCCCGCCCCCAGGGCAGGGCTGGCACAGCATATGGTGCCGGGGATGGAACCGTGGTCCCTGAAGCTGCCCAAGCTTCCCCAAGCAGGCGCTTTAGACCATTGAGCCATCCCGCCGGGCCCCCCAGGCTGGTCTCAAACGCACACCGATCCTCCTGCCTCAGCCTCCTGAGTGCTGGGATTACAGGTGTGTGCCACCACGCCCGGCAGGAAAGGTTTATTTATCTCACAGTTACTGGAGGTTTCAAGATGCTGCCCCTGCTTTATAGGGTCTGGAGCAGAGGCTGGGGTGTTGCTGTGTCCCGGATGATTTGCTCCATACCTCTGAGACAATGCCACCTGGTGGTGGTGGTGGGACCTCTGACAGTGCATGCTGTCAGTTTAACAGTTTACACCTCTCTTGGCTGCTTCCTTCAAGCCCTGCCCCTTGAACTCACACTGGACAGCTCCATGATTTACGTGAGGCTTTTGGAGAACAACTAGATACAAACCATAACATTCCACCCCTGGACTGCCAAAGTCTCGTGTACATCCCTTTCTACAGAAGTCATTTTAATCTATCTCTAAGAGCTACCAAAGTCCCAGCAGTTTCAGCATTGCTGAAAAGTCCAAGTCCCAAGTTTCCACCAAGATCCAAGGCAAACTCAACTGTGAGCACCTATACAAATGAAAAATTAAATACATCCAACATTCAGAGGCACAGGATAAACATTGCCAGTCCAAAAGGTATACACATAAGGATACAAACCATTGGTGCCAAAACAAGTCCAAAATCCAGTAGGGCAAATATTAAGTCCTATAGTTCTGTGTGGAACATTTGAAGCAATCTGTGGCAAATTGTGAGCTCTATGTCGCTCTACTCTTAGGGCACTTCTGGTGGTTGTAGCTCCCATGGCTTCTCTCTTAGGCTGGTTTTGCTCCCTCTTTGCAGTTTTCCTTCCATGACCCATGGTCCTGGCTTTTCCAAACTTCTGGGTTTTCCACAGAGTAGGCTTCTTACAGCTTTACACATGGCCCTCCTTGGGGCACACTGCCGGCCTCCCAGGCCTTCTTGTGAAATTGAGGTGGAAGTCTTCTTAACCTCAGAACTCCTGGAGCAGTAGCCAGGCTTCCTTCTCTCTTAACTGTTGGGGTAGAGTGCCTGAATTTCTGAACACTCTGACTCTGATTCCAAGAGGCAGATTCTCTATGTTGGTGCCATTCTGTACTCTAATGTGGCCGCTACCTCCATTCTGGAACCTGGTGTGGCCGCTGCCTCCATTTGGCTGTGTGGATTTCTCCTCAAAGCAAAGCCCCCTCACCTTTGTGATTCTGAGGCTGCAAAGGGTGAGAACCTGTTACTTCTTGTGATGCCCTCAGGACATCTTTTCTATTCTCCTGTTCCTCCTGGGCAATGGAGATCTCAGCTCCATCTTTGCAGTCCATAGCCTTCCTGGTGATTTCTTTCTGGCCTGATTCACAACAATTTAATTCATTCTTCTTGGGCTCTTTTTTTTGTTTTAATTTTTAATTTTTAATTTTTATTTTTTGGTGGGACTGGGGTTTGAACTCATGACCTTCCACTTGCCAGGCAGGGGCTTGTGCCACAGAGCTATCTCCCCAGCCCCTGTCTTCTAGGCTGTTTACTCTCCATTCTCAATGTATATTTGACCAAGAGCCCCCAGTAATAACCATGCCAGTGCCCCAATATTTGACTGCTTTGAGATTTCCTTTGAAAGATTAATTAGTCCTCCATGTTTCATGTCAGTCTCAGGCAAAGTCTGTGGACACGGGGAAAATTCAGCTAAGCTCTCTGCCAACCGAAAACACAAATGATCTGGAGTCCAACAACCAATACAGTTCTTCTTTCCAGCAGAAACCTCCCCTGCCTGATCTTTACAGGCCAGCTGTCTATCAATCTTCTGGTCTGAGCTCTGACCAGAACCTCCCTTACAGAAGAGCTGAAACTGTTGCAGTGCTTTGCTCATAGGTGACATATCCAAACCTTTCCTATCTCTTCCCATAAGCCATTCCCAAAAGCTGTAATCCATATGGTCAGGTTTAGCCACAGTAACAACCCCACTCTTCTGGTACCAAATTCTGTCTTAGTTACTGTTCTCTCTCGTTGCTGGGACAAATTCTGGGCACACAAGCTTAGGGAGGAAAGGTTTATTTGGCTCACAGTTACTGGAGATTTCAAAATGCTGCCCCTGCTTTATAGGGTCTGGAGGAGAGGCTGGGGCGCTGCTGTGTCCAGGATGATTTGCTCCATACCTCCGAGAGACTGCCGCCTGCTAGGGGATTGGGGGGGGGGGGCTCTGACAGTACGTGCTGCTCTCAGTTTGGGCCTGTTTTGGCCATGCTCCTCGAGCCCTGCCCATTGATCCTTACGCTTGACAGCCCCCTGATTTAAATGAGGCTTTTGGGAGACAACTAGATACAAACTGTAACATATGAGTTACTTTTTTTCTTTTGAAATGATTTATTCAGACTACCCAGCTTCATTTTTCTTAATTCTTTTTTTTTTTTTTCCTCATACCGGGAATCAAACTCAGGACCTTGTACTTAATATATATATGGGCTATTAGTGATTTGGGCTACTGGTGAGTCTGGGGGTGGCCCAGTGTGAATATAACACTAGAAAGTGACACCAAAAAACCCTTCCCTCACAGTGGGTAGACTGTGTGAGCTTCCTGTTTAACCCCATAGCAATTGTGTGGGACTTGGGAGATAGTGTGTACTTATCCTTGACAGAAAGTATCCTTGTTGCCATTCCTCTGTGCTCCTTTCCCCTTAAAAAGTATGATCAGAATCTATAGATACTGTTTGCCGATTCTGAAGTTGACTGTTCTAAGTGACCCTCACCTTTGTGAAAAGCATTTGGTTCCCTGGTTTACATTTATGTGTTGGGGTGTGAGTGTACTGATAGGAAAATGCTAGAATTCCTGTTTGACTCATTGTTGATCTTTTAAGAAATGAAGTTGAAGTCCTAATGATTTTATGGCTTATTGCTTCTTTTTGCAAATGGGTTTAGATGTCTAAAACTTAGTTGTTGTTACAGTTGATTCACCACTTTGTATTTAGGTCTTGATTTTCATTTTTTTTCCAGGAGTTTCAAACTTCTTTAGATTTTTTTTTTTTAATTCTTTAAGAGACAGAGTTATTTACTTATGAATTTGGTACAGAGTCTCACAGCACAGCTCAGACTCATAGTGAACCTCCTGTTTTAAGCCTCCCAAGTACTGGGATTACAAGTGTGCACCACCATGCCCTGACTTGGTTGTCAACTCATTGTGCCCAGGGGCAGGGCTGGCATGGCATGTTCTACTGAGAATCGAACCCTGGTCCTTGCACCTAGTTCACTGAGCTGTCTTACTGTCCCGAGATACTATCTTTAATATAAAAGATTTCAGCTAATTTTATTTTGTACTTTCATTATTGTTGCTTTTTTTTTTTAATGCCCACAAAAGTGGTAAGCAGAAGAGCCTCCTTCAGCAGTATTTTATGTAGATGAAGATGGCCAGAGCAGGGCTGGTATTGTTATCACTCACAGGTTGTGTTGGAGAAGGCTTAATGCACTAAACATATTCCTATGCAACTTGGTTAGGAGTACATTACACCGTGGAAATAGATTTTTTTTGATGAAGTCCCAAATAAAACATTTTATATGTTCTTGCCACTTGGTTCTCACCTAAACATAGAAAGAAAATGATGCATTGACATCTGTACATACCAAGGATGGCCTTGAGAAGTAGAATTAGCAGAAGGGCATGAACTAACTTAGCCATTTTCTGGGTTGTGATGAAACAGTGTCTTGGAAAAGATTTCAACTAATTTTATTTTGTATTTTAGATGAAGGACAGATACTTTGTGTGGGTGGAACAGCCATTATCACTTCTGTGTCATCTGTTCTCCCACCTTGTCTTCTGGTTAATCATGTTCAGTTCCTTAGGATCTAGGTGACTGTGCTTTATGAATAAGGACAGATGAAGTACTGACGATGTGTTCCAGGGTGAAACACTTTAAAATATATTAGATGTTAATAAGGCATTATTTATCAACAAAATTTTTTTTTAAGAATTTTTTATTTTATTTATTTATTTTTTTTCTTGTTTCAGAACCTTTGTTTGTTTATTAACTCATTTTTATGGCCGGCTCAGCCTGCGCCCTGAGGGCAGGGCTGGCGCAGCATGTGGTGCTGGGTGGTGCTGGGGATCGAACCTCGGTCCCTGAAGCCACTCAAGCCTTCCCAAGTGGGCGCCTTAGACCACTGAGCCATCCCACCCGGCCCCTATCAACAAAATTAGATACAAAGGACATGAGAAATTTTGATCACAAATCCAAAATGTATTACAAACCATAATGAATGACTGCTCTCAAAAATTTTAGATAATATTAAGCATTCTCATTACTAGCATTTTTATTTGGTTTTGGCCTGCTTGGTGTTTATATTTATCTTTTCCTTAAAAAAGTAAATTCTTAATTTTTCATGTTATGTTTCTGTTATGAATGAAACAGTTACAGAGGGGTTAGAGTTACCGCATCCTTCAGCAAGTACTGGTGGTGCTCAGACACAGAGCAGACACAGTATGTCTCGGTTACTTTTCTCTCATTGCTGGGACAAAATATCTTAACACCGAAAATTAAGGAAGGAGAAGTTGATTTAGTTCACATTTCGTGAAGGTTTCAGTCCATGCTCAGCAGGCTCTGAGGCACCTGGCAGAATGCAGCAGTTCATGGTGGTAGAAAACAGCAAAACAGCAAGAGCAAAAAAGGAGGAGCAGCAGCAGAGAGCAAGCTTCTTTCCCTCTCTTGTATTGCATTCAGACTGTGCTCCCCAGGGTGGGTGTAGCACACCCATAATCCCAGCAATGGATCATGAGTTAATTACAAACTCCAGAAGCCTGCCTCATGACTGCATGAGGCTTTGGGGAGATAGCTAGACACAAACTGTAATACAGTGTATATTGCCTGTAGGTATTAATAGGTATAGCTTGCAGATGTAATGCAGTTGACAAGACATGCTTCTCTTCTTTGCTTTTAGAATCAACTGAGACAAAACAGATGCTGAAAAGTAATATCCCTATTTACTAACTTTTTTTAGTTCTTTTCATTTTTAAAGCTTTATGGTAAAAAAAGCTTTATGGTATACCTTATATACTATAAATTCACCCATTGGAAGTGCACAATTTAAAGATTTTCATGAAAATGTTAGAGTGGTGTAATTGTCACCACTATCCATTTTCATTACTCTCTAAAATTACTGTGAGCAGGTTTATAGTTCATCTTGACTCATTCCCAGCCAGCTGCTTACCCTCATGTGTCTCTATAAATTCTTTTTTTTTTTTTTTTTTGTCTTTTTGAGACAGGGTCTCACTATGCAGCTCAGGCTGACCTTGAGCTCACTTTTGTAGCCCAGGCTGGTCTCGAACTCGCACTGATCCTCCTGCCTCAGCCTCCCGAGTGCTGGGATTACAGGCATGTGCCACCACACCTGGCTTCTATAAATTCATTACTTGTATAAATCAGCGGTTCTTAACCTGTGGGTAGCGACCCCAGTGGGGGTCGAACAACCAAAGCACAGGGGTTACCTAAAGCCACTGGAAATCATCACTGTAGCAAAATTACAGTTTTGAAGTAGCCACCAAAATTATTTTTTGGTTTGGGGTCACCACAACATGAGGAACTGTATTGTGGAGTAATGGCATTAGAAAAGTTGAGAACCACTGGTATAAATTCTATAAAAGTGGAATCAGATTATGGACATTTGCCATTCATCTAGCATAATGCTGAGCTTGTGTGTGTTGTAGCATGTATCACTTCATATTTTACTCTTTCATTGCCCAGTAGTATTCCAATACATGAGTGTATCACATTTTGTGAATGAATTTAATGAAAACGTGTTCTCATTTCTCTTGGGTAGATTTAAAGGGATAAGACTGCAGGATCAGATCTTCCACCTTATTCTTTTTTTTTTTTTTCTTGTTTCAGAATCTTTATTTGTTTATTCAATCATTTTTATGGCTGGCTCAGCCCACCCCGAGGGCAGGGCCGGCGCAGCATGTGGTGCCGGAGATCGAACTGCGGTCCCTGAAGCCGCCCCAGCTTTTCCAAGCAGGCGCTTTAGACCACTGAGCCATCCCGCCAGGCCCCCCCAACTTATTCTTTAGACTTAGGAAATGAAGTCTTGAAAGAAGTGACCGGGCCTGGCGGGATGGCTCAGTGGTCTAAAGCACCTGCTTGGGAAAGCTTGGGTGGCTTCAGGGACCATAGTTTGATCCCTGGCCCCACATACTGCGCCAGCACTGCCCTGAGGGCTGTCTGAGCCAGCCATAAAAATGAGTGAATAAACAAACAAAGGTTCTGAAACAAGGAAAAAATAAATAAATAATTCTTTAAAAAAAAAAAAAACAAAAAAAAAGCGCCGGGCGTAGTGGCACACGCCTGTAATCCCAGCACTCAGGAGGCTGAGACAGGAGGATCGGTGTGAGTTCGAGACCAGCCTGAGCTACAAAAGTGAG
>PVJA010037314.1:0-20501 GCA_004027025.1 Myocastor coypus
AAAAAAAAAAAAAAGATTTCCTGGTAGGGGCTCTGGGCTACCTTTTAACCACTGACCCTCATGGTCCCATCCTGAATTGAGTCATAAGAAAATAAAATATACTGTCTCTCACAGAGGGAGTAATTTAGGTGGGGGCTGGAGAAAGGGATCATTTCCTGTTCGGAGACAGAACCTTCCTGGATGACATGTGGTTATATGGCGTCTCTGGGGGCCTTAGGTACCTCCCTGGTGCTGGACACTGTACTAGATGCTTCTCATCTCCTGGCAGCTCTGTGAGCCACAGTTTCCTTCAGTTTAAGAGATGTAGGATGTAACCAACTTAAATATAAATGACCTGTGCCCGGCAATATTTGATAGGCAGCAGGGGAATGGGATTTAGGTGGAGGTCCACCCATTGTGGAGCTTGTGTGTACTCCGTACTGCTCTCATCCTGGCCTCCACTGTCCTTCAGGCTGGGTGAAGCCTGGAGGCACCAAAATGTTGCAGTAGTCCAGCCGGGATGACCACTGCCTTCGGCCCACACGTCAAGCCTTGCAGAAGCTGTGATGCCACCTTGCAAAGAGCAGTGATGACACAGAACGGCTGAGGGTTTGCAGGAGGAGTGAACAGCTTGAACAGCGCTGAGCCTGTGAGGGATGACAATTCCGTACTTCATTAGGCTCCAGAGAAGCCTTTTTGTATGCATGTGCTTATTGTAGATGAAGGAACATACGCTTTCTTCTAGCTCTTTGAAAATATCTGCTTGCAACTAAAGCAGCTCCGGTGCTGTTTTGGGTGATTGAGAAGTTCGTTTGATCAGAGGTGGTCTGTTCTTGCTGGAGAATATGGGGGATTCTAATTAGTTAGGGTTCAAAGACTGAAGGAGCGTCAGATGCAGTTCTGTTAGTTAAGCAAAATATCAAAACTCACCATAAACAAACAACAGGATACAATTTAATAATACCATTGCCTTTTCAAAAGACCGTAAGGAGTCAGACTGTATTCCTTTTGGCTAAGCTGAAATGCTGCATTTTAAGAGGCCAAGGTATGGGGCACAGAAGCTTCTAGGCTAACTCCACCATGCGCATTAAGCTATATTGTACCCATTCCTGACACAGATGGGTACATGAGAGGCACCCTCCCTGGCAACCAAACTAGAGCATGCTACTTAGGCAGACTCTATCTTAACACCCACAGGTAGTCAATAGCAAGCACATGTGGAATGTCTAGAACTGATATCTACCCTGGAGAAGACGCAGGGAGTGGAGGTCATGGCTCCCACAGTCCTATGTCCTATAAGCTGTGGGAACTAAAGGGCAGTTTTGTTTGGAACCTTCAGACAACTGGAGTAAAATGTTTCAGATTCTGACGCTGTAGATTTACTTCTGCTTTTCTAAAAGTTAAAGAAAAGCATGAGCCTACTGAGGAAAGACACAGCAAATGCATTTAAAAATTTTTACAGGTAGAGGGCCAGGCATGGTGGTGCACGCCTGTAATCCCAGCACTTGGGAGGCTAAGGCAGGAGGATTGGTGCGAGTTTGAGACCAGCCTGGGCTGCAAAAGTGAGCTCAAGGCCAGCCTGAACTGCATAGCGAGACCCTGTCTCAAAAAAAAAAAAAAAAAAAAAAAAAAAAAAAAAAAAAAAAAAAAAAAAAAAGATACAGGTAGAACATCTAGATACGGACATCTGAGATGAGAGCCATGTGGGTTGGGATCTACCAGAGGATGAGGCATTGCAGAGGAAAAGATGAATGAGCTTAAAGGCATAACGAAAGAACTAATCTGGAATGAAACATAGAAAAATGATGGAAGAATAATGGACAGCATCAGGGAGCTGTAGACATTGTAAAAACCCAACAAAACGATATAAATAGAATGTTTAGGGCTGGTGAGATAGCTCAGTGGTCTAAAGCGCCTGCTTAGGCAAGTTTAGACAGGTGCAGAAGACCACTGTTCAATCTCTGGCACTACATGCCACATGCTGAACCAGCCAAAAATAAAATAAAATAAAATAAAATAAAATAAAATAAAATAAAAAGTTAGGAAATTCACAACACACACAGTAGTACAGAGTGCACAGTGGTGGCCTCTGTCCCCAGTCTATGTCCATGCTTCTTGCCCACGTGGCCATTGGCAATGGTCTCCTGTGCGTCCTTTCAGGCTCGTATTCACCTATTCGAAAGGCAATCTTAGTTAGCTTGAGGATACTGACACAGTGTGCGGCAGGCAGATCGTTTACTGCAGTTCTGTGACCCAGGACTCCTTAATGAAAGGCTTGCAGGTAGCCTCTGTGAGACTTCATTGACTTCATTTATATTGTGAGGAAGGAGGGCTTCAAGGCTCAGAAAGTTTAGGAAACCTTGGGGACAACAAATCCAAACTGTGGAGCTCTAAACTCTGGTAAAGGAGGGTGAGGGTGAGTACAGTATTTCTGTCTCTTCTGTGATCAGGATGCCTCTCCTAAGGAAGGGTATGTCTGGTCACTGTTGCCTCAGGTGGCCTCTGGGGGATTTCAGAGGGGGGCAGCCTGACCAGAAACCTAGCTGAATCCCAGGTGGCTGCGTGTGAGCCAAAGGTAGTCAGTGTGGAAGAGTGTGTGTGTGACCAGGACAGCCTAGAAGAGGCTGAGCCACAGGGGCTACACTGGGGGCTGGGCTGACTGGAAGTGACTGTTGGAGCAGAGGAATTTTGTTTTTTTATTTTTATTTTTTTAAACTTTATTTATTTATATTTATGTATTTATGTTATGGCTCGCTTAGCCTGCCCTGGGGGTGGGACTGGTGCAGCATGTAGTACTGGGAATCAAACCTTGGTCTATGCAATTGTCTAAGCTTTCCTTAGCAGGCGCTTTAGATCACTGAGCTATCTCACCGGCTGGAGCAGAGGAATTTTAGTCAGCTAATCAGGAAAGTTCTCTGGGAGAAGGCGCTGACTTAGCTTAGGTACAGCAGTGAAAGAATGAAAGATGATACAGGAAGAGGCAAACTCTGTGCCTGGGGCTGGGCTGAGACAGGAGGATCTAGGACTTCATGTTCACAAGCCAGAGGAGAAGGCACAGAGTCATGACTGTTCTTCTACTTGTTAATACTCCTGTTTTCTGAGGGCCAGCATCCTTCTCTGACTCGGGGATTGCGAAGTAGAGCTGTTGTTTATCAAGTACTTTCTGTAGTGCTACATGCTTGACAGGAAATAACTGATATACTTCCCAAAACACTCTCAGAAGTTAAATTTCTTCTTAGACTTCACACTTGAGAAAACTGAGGCACAGAGAGACTGTCACTTACTCAGGGTCATGCAGCTTGTAACTGGCAAAGATGAGAGGTCAACTCAGGCACTGTTTTCTGCCATGCCTGTGTGGGACACTGTAAAGACTTAAAAAAGGGGGAAAAAAAAAAGGAACCATGGCACAGTGAATGTGATCCATAAATATTATAGCCTTCCCTCTTTTGCTATTGAGAACCCAAGAAAAGTTTCCTGAATAAGTATTGTGTAGTCGTAGTAGCAGCTAATGCTTTTGGAGCACTTACTATGCGTATAAACTTTTCGCAGTTTTTTTTTTTTCTTTTTTTTTTTTATGTATTTGTTATGGGATCTATAGAATCTATAGGGTCTCACTACAAACATGATCAGACTCGCAGTGATTCTGCTGTTTTCAGCCTCTCAATTACTGGGATTATAGATATGCATCACCAAGCCCCGTCTCCGCAATCACTGTCCCTCAGCAGGCCCTAAAGGTGGGGCCGAATGGCATACTGGGGATAAAACCCTAGTTTCTGCACTCCGGCTGAACAGGTGCTTTAGTCTGCTAAGCTATCTGGCCGGCCCTTGCTAGTTTTATCTTAAACTCTTCTTCCTCTTCCTCTCCTTGTATTTTTAGGGAAGGGTCCACAGTGTGTTCAGGGTCTCACTACTAGATTGGATTCATAGTGACCCACTTATTTACAGCTTCCCAAGTGCTGGGATTACAGGCATGCACCACCATGCCCAGTCTCAGTTGTCATCTCGGAGAGCCCTGGGGGCAGGGCTGGCATGGCAGGCCTGGGGATTGAACCCCCAACTCTTGCGGCCCGCTTGCAGGCACTTTAATCCACTGAGCTATTTGGCCAGCCCTGGATTAGCTCTTCTTTATGGATAAAGAGATTGAGGAGGAGGGAATTCAAACTTTGTACTGCAAGTCACACAGTTAGTAAGCAGTGGAGGTAGAGAAGGCACAAGGACTCCTACAAAAGACCAGAGACTGTTAGAAAGTGGTTAAACGTGAGAATAGTTCTCCTTTCCAAACAGTGAGTCTCCCTGGGAGGGAATTGAGAATTAAGAAACAAAAATTTTACAGCCATAGAATTGCAAAGCAATAGAGCTGAGATAGTGGTTTTGTTATTGCATAGCACACCATCCCAAGAGTTGGTGGCTTCACACGACAGATTCCGTGGATTGGCTGGTATATTCTCCCTCTGGTTCCTGCTGCCCACTCACATAGATACATAGTTAGCTGGAAGCTGTGACGTGGTCTCATGCCTACCTGGCAGTGGGTGTTGGCTGTCTCTGGGTACTGGGGTCCTGCTCCATGTGGCCCGTGGTCTTCTAGAAGACTTGACTGGGCTTCTTCACAGCATATAGATTCAGAACATGAGGTGATAAAAGGCAGCTATCAGGCCTCTTAAGCTCCAGAATCTGCATGTTTGCTGGGTCACAAGAGCAGCAAAGCTTCAAGCGGACAGTTAAACGAGTACCATCTAGTGAAGGAAGAAGCAGCAAAGTCTCATTAATACTAAGATGCACCAGGGGCCCTTGTAGCCACCCACCACACTGGGTTTGCGATGAAGGACGGCTGGAAAAGATGACTTCTGCATGGGAGAGAACAGAGAGTATTTGTTTTCATTTATATCTTTTCATGTTAGTGCAAAGGATACCAAAACAACTCATTATAGCTGAGTAATGAAAAGGAGTTGTTTGGGGAGTGAAGATAAAGGAACCTCAAGCTTCTGTTGTTTTCAGCTCTGCAGGGTGATCCGTTTTGTGAGTTAATAAAAAGTTGGAGATTAATGAGACCATATTCATGAAGTATTTAGAGCTCCTTGTAAGAAGAGAACTATATCAATATTACAGTAATCATCAAACAGCTATCCAAATGCCATTTAACAGAAGACAGGTAATATTTTCTACCTGAAAGATTTATCTTTTGATTTTCAGGGGACTCCCAGCATGAATTTGTGTTGATTCGTTTTGCTTACTTTTTAGGCAAGCAGGAGAGTGAGACATTCTGTGTAAGGCAAGGACTCTCTTTCTAGGGAGCTCAGGATCTGGGCATGTGTAGAAGAAGGCTCTGCATTGGCGTGGCCATTCCAGGCCACGGACGAGCTTTGTGGATGGTAGTATGGCATACTCGGCATGGTTGTAGCTTCTATGGGTCAAGACATTATCACCCCGACAAGCAGCACCTGCTGTCTTACCATAGGGACAGCCAACCAGAGCAAGGTGACTGGGAAGGACCTGGCCTAATATAATGCCCAATTGGTGCTACTGCAGCTAAGGTGGTCGCAGTTCCTCTGAACTTCACACCAAAGCAATGGAAACTCCCAGAGAACCTATCACCTGCCCCAAGAACTGCTTTATGGTGTGATATGGCCTCTAACCACACCAGAGAAAGACACTTCTTTTGTTGTAGAAATAACTAAAGCATATTTCCCTGAGATGTCAATTTCACTCATACATTCTTTGCTTCTTCACTGAATATCTGGGTAACTCCATGCATCAGGCACCATGCTAAGGATGGAGTCCCAGCAGTGAGCAAGGTGGATAAAACCTCTGCACTCCTGGAGCTTCAAAGAGCATTCCAGAAGGTAGGGGGACTGTGCAAGGCTGCTGGGAGGAGAAGAGTTTGGCAGATTCAGGCCAGGCTACAGGGCCTGAGGGCTCAGAGGTCAGCTCAGCCATTCATACATGGATCCTGGTAAGATGCAGCTTTCCTGCTGAGAATGATGGAGGCTGTTGAAGTGTTTTCAAAGCGAGAGGGTGAGCAGATGTGCTGCACATGTTAAAAGGTCCCTTCAGTGGGGAAGCAAGGAGCGAAGCTGGGGGAGGAGTGTTGGAGAGGCAGGTGCGTGGTGAGGCCTGGTGAAAGTGCGCCTGGGCTGGGTGGTTTTGAACAAGAACACATTTTCAAATAGACTGTAAATTCTGCATTCATCTCAAAAATGAGGTTTTGGTCTTCAAAGAAGGTTTATCCCCTTTGTCCATCTCGGATTGGTAGGTCTGGGGGTCACTCACTGCTTTATCATGAGCAATCAGGGGTGAAAACCCTGGGAGGCCCCACCACACGAAAAACCATTGTGTTCACAAAAACACATTGCCTATGGAAATAGAAATAATGGGGCTATTTCCCAACTTTGTCTTTTATTCCATTACCCAGATCTTCTTTGTGCCAGTACCTCCCAGTTTTTACTGGCTATAGTATGATACTGTATTTTAAATCTCTGCTAGGGTTACATCTTCTTATTTTTCTTTTTTTAAAGTTTTTTTCTGGTTATTCTTGCTTACTTAATTTTATGTTAAAATGATTTAACTATATCTCAAGCCTACAAAAAAGCATAAATAATAATACAACAGCCAAAAATTTGAAACGTGATATAAATACTAATGTAGGGATTGCCCAACTTCTGAAATGTCCTTGATATTCTCGTGATCATGTTATCTCCCCTGCCAGGCAAGTGTCCTTGATATTCTCTACAAATGCAGGGGACACTCCCATCTTCTCTCCTCAGCCCTGCCTGTCCTCTTGTTAGGGGACCGCTGGATTTGATGTTTGTATTTTTACACACTTTACACAGGTTGAATGTTGTACATGTGGATCTAAACAAAATAGTAACTTAGATGCTTCTAAATTGTATATAAATACTAACATGTTTTGTGTGTTCTTCTGATTCATTTCCTCCCATTTCATATTACATTTGGGAGATTCACTGATGTTAAGATGCATTGCTTTCACCCATCACTGCCACAGCTGTATGGTATGTTATTGTATAAAAATACCACAGTGTATTAATTTTCCTGTCGATCAACATTTAACCCCTACATAGTTTTCCAACATAATAAAGAACATTTGCTTATTATCCCAGCACTCTAGGAGGCTGAGGCTGGAGGACTGAAGGTTTGAGTCCAGCTTGGGTCATTTAGAGAATTGGTGAGATCCTGACTCAAAATAAAAAATAAAAAATAAAAAAGGCTTGGGAAAGTAGCTCAGTGCAAAAGGCCTGAGTTCAATCCCAGTACTGAAAAAAGAAAAGTACTTCCATTAACATTCTCCTATGTGTTCCCTTTGTAGCTCCTTAAGAAATTTTCATGGCTCAAGTACAGAAACAGCTACAGGCACATTCAGCCTGCTGATACCCAAGAAAGGGGCCAACACCATATGCCAGAGAAAAGAGAGCTTCTTTAACCCATGGTGTTGGGAAAATTGGCTCTCTACATGCACATGGATGAGTCTTGACATACTTGTCACCCTGTACTGAAATAAAGTCAAAATGGATCAAAGACCTAAATATTAAAAGAGAAATCCTTAACCTAATAAAATAATTTAAATCCTTGCAGACATAAGCATAAGCAAGGACTTTCTGAATAGAACTCCCTTTGCACAAAAAGCATCAAAAATCAACAAAAAGGATTACATCAGATTGAAAAGCTACAGCAGAGGAAACAAACAACAGAATGAAGGGACAGTCTACAGAATGGGAAAATAGCTTGCCAGCTATTCCTCTGAGGGCTAGTGTCTAGAATTTATAAAGAATTAGACCATTAAAATGAAAGACCCACCCCCTGCGTGCGGGTGCAAGAGGAGCTGTAGGCCTGCCAGCCGAGACTGTGAACCCACAACCAAGCATCCGGGGCAGCGGATAATAGCTCTTCCAGTCTGTAGTAAAAAAATGGCCTCCAATAAAGCTACATTGCAAAAAATGGGAAAGAAAATGGAAAAAGTAAAGAAGTTGAGCAAGCAGAACCCGAAGAGTTTGGGGTAGAAAAAGTAGTGGGCCAATGTGTAGTGAACAGGAAGGTGTATTTTCTGAAGTGAAAGGATTTACAGATGTTGACAACACATGGGAACCTGAGGAAAATTTAGATTGTCCAGAGTTAATTGAAGCCTTTCTTAATTCGTAAAAAGCTGGTAAAGAAAAAGATGGTACAAAAAGAAAATCTTTATCTGACAGTGAATCTGATGACAGCAAAAGAGATGCTACTGACAAATCTAGAGGTTTTGCTAGAGGTCTTGAGCCTGAACGAATAATTGGCGCCACAGACAGTAGTGAAGTATTGATGTTTCTCCTGGAATGGAAAGATTCAGATGAGGCTGATTTGGTGCTGCCAAAAGAGGCAAATATGAAACATGGGTCTTGGTTTTGATTTAGTAGTGTGGAAAAAAACATTTCTAATGAAAATCAAGTTTCATATGTCAGTTTTGAAAGTAGTATTTGGGGGAGTTGTTGGATTTTGCTTTGCATCTGTAGCACTGGTTACTTTGAACAAATAAATAAAGCTTTTGTAGTTGCTTCCTTTATCAGAAAAGAGCATTTGGTAGTAGCCTGATACATTTCCTTGGCTTCTCTAAATGTTTGAGGGCATTGTCCATTGTCCAAATCAGAACTGATGTTTTAGTTCATATGCTTAAGGACCATTTGGAGTTTTTGTTTGTGCATGCATAAATGAAATTCTTATGTAAGTGGAAAAAAATAAAATGAAAGACCCAACCAAAAAATGGGCTGTTGAGATGAATAGACACTTCTCAGAAATACAAGTGGCCAACAAATACAAAAAAAAAAAAAAAATGTTCAACTTCACTGCCATGAGAAAAATGCAATTTAAAACACAAAGGTTCCGTCTTACATCTCAAAGCACAGTTCTAATCAAACAACCAAATACTAACAAATGCTGGCAAGGTTATGGGGAAAGGCTACCTTCTATATTGTGGATAGGAATGTAACCATTATGGAAAGCAGTATGGAAGTGCCTCAAGAAACTAAAGCCAGAAATTCCATTCCACCCAGCTAGGCCCCTTCTCAGCATCTTCCCAAAAGAGTTAATGGCATCATATTACAGTGATGTTTGCATACCCACATTTACAGTGGAGCTCCTAGTAGCAAAGTTTTGGAAATGGCCTAAATGTCTATCAGCAGATGAATGAATAAAGAAAATGTGGTTATTCACACAGAATGGAGGACTATTATGTCATAAAGGAGAATAAACTTGAATCATTTGTAGAAAATCAGTATGTCTTGAGATCATAATATTTATTATTTGAAATAAATCAGATATCCATGGTTTCTCTCACATGACAAATCCAGTGTATAAGTAATTTGAAGGGCAAAGAAAAAAAAGGGGGATGATAGGGAGTAGGGAAGTGGATCATTAAGTGATGGGAAGCAGATCTAAAGATGGAGAGAAAGGGGAGACAAGGGAGGGAAGTAAGAAGGATTAAAGAATGATAGGCGTATGTACCAGTTCCCCACATGGTGTATATTTGACGTGTGTCACAAAAAGCTTTTAAATTAAATAAAATTTAAAAAACAAAAACAACAAAAAAAAAAAAAAAAAAAAAAAAGCAGTTTCTCCTGGCATTCTTGAATCTGTTCCAAGAGATAAATTCCTAAAGATATTTCTGTCTCTCTGAGTCTCTCTGTGTCTGTGTCTATGTCTGTGTCTGTCTGTGTGTCTGTCTGTCTGCCTGCCTGCCTGCCTGCCTCCTTGTCTGCCTGTCTGTCTGTGTCTGGACATTTGCAGTATAGCCTTCCTAGGTAGAATAAACTGTTCTTTAGTGTGGTGTGCCTGTTTGCTTTTCTGTCTGAAAGCTAGCATTAGCTTAATTGATTCCTAAAGAATATATAACATGTCTATTGGGTTAAATTTATAGATCAATGTAGGGAAAATTACCACTTTTGTAATACCCAGAATCTTAACCAGGATATAATATTTCTATTTCTCTTATTAAACATATAAGAAAATATTTTGTCATTTTGTTGCTATTGTAAATGGAACCTTCCACTTCCGTTTTATTTTCTGACTGATTGCATTTATTTTTATTGTTAAAATTATTTATTTATTTATTTATTTATTTATTTATTTATTTATTTATTTATTTGGTACAGGGTCTCACTATGCGGCTTGGACTCCTAGTGATTCTTCTTTCTTGACCTCCTAAGAACTAGGATTATAGGCATGTGCCCTACACCTGGTTTCAGTGGCCTGTGTGGCATGCCCAGGGTTCCAGGTTAGGCACAGGATAGGGCACCTGGGATTGACCCGTGGTTCTTGTGCTTGTCAGGCAGGCGCTTAGACCACAGAGCTATCTCCCCAACCCTGGTTTGTTTTATAATTATAAAAAATTGCTTCCTATCTATTACTTTAGTAAACTGTCCTTTTACTGTTTAGAACAGATTGTCACTTGATTGTCTTGGATTTGCCAGGTGCATGATTTTATTATCCACTAATGTTGACCATGTTTGCTTCCTCATTTCCAATTTATACATCTAATTTCCTAGGATAATTGCTTTGCCTGCTGCCCCACAATAATGCTAAGTAATAGTGGTAAATGTGACATTTTTATCTTGTTCATAATTTTTATGGAAAATATTCTGGAGTTTTTCCATTAAACATTTGAATCAAGAGGGAGAGAATGAGAGAGAGATTTTACCAAGGTAGAAGATATCCACTGATTTTGTTACAACTTTTCTTTTAAAGAATAAGAACATATAAAGTAGTATTACTTACTTTTCCAAAGTCCATTGAGATTCTGAGCTAATATCTTCAACCTATTAATAGTTTCTTTTATTATCTGGTCTCTAATATTAAACCATCCTTGCCTTATAATATGTCCTACTTTGTCCTTCAATGTATTACTGGATTTTTTTTTTCCAATAATTTGTTTAGGACTTTCATCTTGTTGCCTATGGGATGTTGATACTTATCAGCAAGACAGATCCAAAGGCATGAGTGTTGGTGAGCAAGGTGTGAAGCACCTTGCTAGAGCCAAGGGTCTGGCGATCTGCTTGTGTCTTCATCATTTACGATAAGAAGCAGTTTTCTTCTCTGTAATCCTGTTGTGAAGTGGTGTGCCATCTCACTCTGTTCAACACCCAAGAGAATGACCGTGAACCAGAACCACCTGTTGTAACTCATGCTGTTCTCTCTTTAATTAGGCGTTTTAAAGTATCTGGGTACTTGGAGCACTGTGATGTGATTTTCGTTGTCTGAGCAGATATTTTCCCAAACATCCCTCTGTTGTTTTTGCTGTAGAAGTAATTCCAGTTTTCTGAGCAGATTCTTTTCCAGAGTTGGATCTTTTTCAGAGATAAACACTGAATGTGAGAGAGTGGTTTTCCAGACAAAGTATACTTCCAGTGGTAGTTAACTTTCCTCATCATTGCTTTGAAACTAACTGCTTTAAGTCCCTTGGATGTGGCAGCCCCAACCAAGCTACTGTTGTGACAGTTCTTGAGAACAGGACTGAGGCTTAGTTATGAGTCCTTCCCAGAAGCCCATGTTTTCTGTCCTTATCCCAGTAAAAGGGCACTTGTTTCTAGAGTATTTTTAGGCTGGGAGGCATGCTTGGGGGGTGGTATACAAGGCATAGGTTAACTCTATTAAGAAGAAGAACCCAATTCTATTTGCATGAGAAAAGAAAACTAGGAACATTCACTCAGGAGAAAGTAACTGCCCATCAATCACTCCCTAGGTGACCCCTCTGGAGAACAAAGGGCAGTTAGTTTTTTAAGTCAAGGGTTTGTAAGTTAAAGAGATTTCGATAAATGCGATCTCTCTTGGTAGGAGGCTTTTCTTTTTCTGTTTCTTTTTCTTCCTGATAGACAAATTAGGCCCCACTTTTATTTCTTTTAGACTCCAGGCATCTCTGTAGGTCTCCATTCTCTGACATTCCCTGTCCCCTCCATTTTTGTTCCCATTTTTCCCCAATTGGCCACCGCTCAGCCATCCCCTCCCTCCCTGCATCCTATTTCTTGGTGTAATTGGTTTGCAGTCAGGTTGTCTCTTTGATTTACTGGACTTCTTCTCAGCAGAATTATAATAAATGGATTGGCTTGCTGAGCCCTAGCTAGCTCAACACCGTTTGCTCAGTTGGGGTCAAGCCCCCTGCAAACAGAGGATGCAGATAGCCTGCGCAGGAGACACGCTCTCTCTCACAGTATCAGCCCTCTGAATTTTTTTCCTAGCCCAATAGAATGAAAAATCTCAGGTCATGCATCTGAGAACCAATTAATTTACAAGAAAGTAGGAAGCGGTGGCTCCGGGATGGCCCACCTCCCTGGGATACAACCCCGGGTGGTGACTGTCTCTGGGGCATAGAGATTATCCTGATTACAGACCTAATTAGTTGTACAATTAGCAAATGCAAGTCTATGAAATCTCTTCATTGTTCGCATCCAGAATTCTTATGGAAAGTGTAAGCCTAAGCTTTGCTAACTGCAATGAGGACTTGAACAAATCTTTTCATTGGTGCGCTGCTCGGCCCCAGTCACCTGGCAATTTCCCTTTGTATTGAGAGGAAAGTGGAAAAATAAAACAATAAACAAATTCAAATAAAGAACAACCTTAATGTAGCCCACAAGCCCAGCCTGCCTGATCTTGCGCCCCTCTTCAGTACAAGCATATCACCCCCCTCCCACATGTAGCCCATCAAGGGCTTTGCCACTGCTTCCGCCTAGTAAGTCTTATGCAGCCCTGTCTCCTTGACCTCATCAGCCCCGCCCCCACTTATCCCTCCAGTCTGCACCCCAAAACTATGAACTCTTATTCCCTGTGTGGGCCACAACTCTGTTACCTGTTTCCTTTGTGGGTTGTCAGTCTTCTTGGCTCCTAATGCATGGATGACCCACCCCCTCCAGGATGTCTGCCTAAACTGCACGAGGGCCGGGCCTCTGCCTATTACCATCTGGACTTCATGCACAACCTTAACACGGAGTCTTGTACAGCAAGTGCCCGAGAACCAAACCAGACGAAGGAAAGAAAGTGCATGCTAGTATGGTTTCAATATGAAGGGTCTTCCAAGGTCTCGTGTAGCCATCTTTGGAGCTGAGGTTGAGAGCGGTAACTGGGTCCTGAAGGTGCTGGTCTCATGAATGAATTAATTCATTGATAGGCTTCCAGCTGAAGGGGCCTCTCTGCAGGTGGGACCTGGGATGAAGCAGGTCGCTGGGAGCATGGCTTTGACAGTTCTCTGTCCATCCCCTTCCTCTCTTTATCTGTCTCTTCCCGCCTTGAGTTTGCTTCTCCTTGAGGTGAGTTTTCCCACACCTTGTCCTGCCACCTGTCTGGATATTACTTCCTTACTGTATACCTAAAACCAATGGAGCCAGGTAGCCCCAGAATGGACCTTCTGAGGCCATGAATGCAAGCAGATCTTTCCTCCTGGAAGTTGTGCCATATCAGGTTTTTTGTCTTAGCAACAGAAAATAACTAACACATATACAAAGGGCAGCAACATCTTCCTTCAGTAGGATGTGGGGTGCTCTTCAGTACGTTCCTGTCCTTTTCTTTCTCATTCCATGCCCCCCTTATTGTTGTGTGTATCCTGCCCTTTCTCCTTACCTCATAGGGTACGTCCGTTCTGCTTTCTCCCCACCAGGACGGGAGCTTTGGAACAGGGCTGTGCTTGCTTCCACCGGGATTCCTGCAGCCCCATGCACGTGAACTGAGTGGGTGGCTCCGTGCTGAGGTGCTCTGGGATGTGGAGACACCTGCCTAGGATCTCCTCTCATCGCCCCTTTCGAGTTCCACATTTGTGCACAAGCGTGGCTTATGAAGGACTTTAACTGGCAGCCAGGCCTTGGCACCTCGAGATGCTCTCAGTTCTTCATCAGAGAGTCTTTGTCTGCAGTGCGGTTTGAACTTTCTGAACCACACAGCCAAAGAGTGAAGCTCATCTGCCTAGAAACCCCCCAGGAGGTCATTTGAACTGACCCTGCCTCCAGGAAGGCTCACGCCCGCTCTGTGCGTTCCTTGTCAGGCTGCCTGTGCGCAGCGCTGTCTTTCCCCCAGCCTGATCACTGTAGGGAAAGCCTAGACTGTTATTTTCGTTCCTTCCTTGGTTCTGGCCAATGAAGCAAGTTCTGAGAGAATAATAAGAGTTTGATTTGGAGCAAGGGCTCTGAGGAGGAAGGCTGGCAGTCTCCCCCAACCCTTTCAATCTTCACTCTTTAGTTTAGTGTTGCTTGAATACAACCAGTCATAAAAAGCAGGATTTCCTCTGCGTCCCCCAGGGGGTCCCCTCTGATCTGGAGGGGGACCATGAAGAACTGAGTGCTTTGTTCCTAGAAAGCATCTTCTTTTGACGGCTCTATTCCCTAACTAGTATTTTCCTTTCTAGTTTCTCATTTTTTCTTCCTGGGACGGAAGAATGGGGGCTGGGATGCTCGGGCCTCCTTTCTTGTTCAGTTCAGTAAGTCTCAGTGTCTGAGGCAGTGACAGCCCCCTGCCTGCCTGCAGCTTCTGCGCGGGCACGGGCTTCTTTCTTCCTCTTGCACAGCCAGGTCTTCTGCTTTGGTAGTTACTGCCTTCTCATCTGAAGAACTGTGGCTTAAAAGGCCTTATTTAGAGGAAATCAATGCAAAAATAGCAGCTTGCTTCAGGAGAGCTGCAGTGCACTCTGCTTCCCCGCTTCATGCCTCCTGCCCGGGGGTGATGGGTGCTTTTTCCAGCCAGGCTCCCTGTGAGGTGGCCGACAGTCCCAGAGATCAGTGCCATCTGTCTCATCTTCCTACTGTCCATTTGCTGGTTCCACAGATGTCCTGTGAAAGTGACATCTTGCCCAGGCTACAACGAATGAAAGTCCAGATGGACACAGGGGTGCTCTTGGGACCCAGTACAGAAAGAACGTCAAAGGGCAAGTGTCGGGTCGGGTCCCTCTGACATCACGTACACGAGATACTCTTAGGAAGAGTAGTCTCTCAGTGTTGCCAGTATTTTTTTTTTTTTCCCACAAAGAAAAAATAAGAAAACTCCAGCTTTGAAGTGGAAATTTTCCAGGTTTGGATGGAGCTGAAAGGCAAAACGTGGTGCTGGGACCTTTTGTGTGCAGATACAGGGTCCGAAAACCTGTGCTTTTCCCATTAGACATGCTCAGATATCTTTCTAGTACTCATGTAAACAAGGGTGAATCTGCCATTCATATTCTGTGAGAGGGAAAGCTACTTAAATGTTAAGAAGGTCCCTAAGTGTCTATTCACATTTAAACTGCCAGAGAAGGTGGCTGACAATAGGGAAGTGTGTGAGTTAATCTCTGAAATTTGGACAGGGCGGGCAGCTGCACGTGATGCAGTCCGATTCAAGTCCAAATTCCAAAGAGCACAAGGGCACCTTCCACTTTTCTCTTTGCGGTAAGAACATGTCCCAGTTCTTTGCAGCTCTTGCCAACCGTGTTTGCAGTGGGCCAAGAGGCTTGCAGGTGAGTCAAGAGTTGGAGAAAAGCAAAGAACTGGAATATTCTCTTTGGTTCTTTCTACAGCTTTTTTGTTTTGTTTTGTTTTGTTTTCCTGTATATCTGATAGCTGGAAGTAGTAGCAGGACCACTGCAGGGATGCCAAAATAGAAGCATTCCAGCAGTGCACCTGGTCAGATACTGAAGCGTGTGTGGCAAGGCCAGGGCACTGGACTCTGAGAGCCTCTGGACTCTGAGATGCTGGTTGTAGGCCAGTGGCTCCTCCTGAATCGGCGTTGGACATGGATTTCCTGGAGGATCAGCACCTTCTCAAGCAGCCCTTCTTCAGCCTCTGCTCCCTCCCTGCCATTACCTGGACCATGGGATGCTGGGAAATGCACCAGGGTTTGTCACCTACTCTTCCTCATAGGGTCGTGGAAGATTAGCAGAAGCACTGAGATCGGGGTCATGAGCCATAATGGTGGATTTGGTTGTTATGGATATTGCTGCTATTATGACAGCCATTATTTCCACCCTCACTGGACTGTCACCAATGACCTTTTCTCTTGCTGAATGACTTGGTGTTTTCTTCCTTTGTCAAAGGTCAGTTCTTTCACCACCGCCTCCAGTGAACTTGCTGGTCTATGTTGCAAATCCTATTGGAATGAACCTCTTCTATCTCATACTCTGTACTTTCTCAGGGGTAGTTCCCTGGGCTGGTAGGTTTAGAGGGCTGGCCTGCCTGGGCAGGTTCCATGTTGACAGGAGTAGCATTCTGAATACTGAGCTGGTTGCTGTTATCTTCCCAGCGCCAGGTCCTGGGAGCCCTCTGCTCTTGTAAACCTAGGAGTGCTAGGGGCAGTAAGGAGCCAGCGCCTAGGAACTCAGCCTCAGAGTGGGAGCAGGAGGCCTGGGGGAGTGTCACACCTCCTCCCAGGTAGCTGTTGTTGCCACAGTACTGTCCTTGTCACCCACAGACTGTGGGAGAGCAAGGACCTGAGGGACAAGGGCGACGGTGCTTCAGAGCGATTTCCCGAGATGAGGGCAGAGGCACTTAAGTCAGGAGACCTAGGACGTACCCCAGCCCGCTGCCATCTTTATTACGGATGTGTAGTTTTCTTCTCTTTCAGCTCAACAGCTGAGAGTTCAAAGCAGCTCAGCTTCTCTGTCACCCTGGAACCTTAAGAGGCTGCAATAGCTGTGAGAGAGAAGCGCGGGCAGTGTCTGTCCTGGAGGAAGGGAGAAGAGCCACTGCATGTGGGCAAGGGGGAGGGTCTGAGGAAGGAGCAGGCCTGTGGGGACAGTGGCCACCCACAGCTGGCCGTGCAAGCCAGCAGAGCAGACAGGTGGTTGGTGTTTGCAGATCCTAGGTGCTGCTCAGGGCACAGGCAGACTTGATCTTGGACATGCTTGTGCTTTCCTCCACCTACGTTTCTTTCCCTTCAGGTGCTCTTAGGTCGCACAGGTAGGGCTCAGAGTGACATCTCCTCTGCTTGGCCTTCCCTGACCAACCCCCTCAGAAAGGGTCAGCACTGCCATTCCATTCCTCCACTGATGGATGCCCTGGATGGATGATGGGTGAATAGGCTCCTCTCTCTTTGGGGTCTGTATTCTTCATCACAGCCTCGCCTTCATATTGGCTTGGACATCCTGGAGCTGGCTGCAGAAGGAAGAGCAGGGTCGCTTCGGGGCACCAGCCCAATTGGGCTGGATCCACTATCCTCCAAAGGGAGAAATAGCTTTCTTCTCTGGCAGATAGAGTTTGCAGGGCTATGACTTCCAGGGGGGTGGGAGGGGAGGATTTCAAAGCCCCGTCCATAGGCAACATCTTTTCCCATTGCAAACTGAAGTTGTATGTGAATTATAGCCAAGGCTGTGACAGTGTGACATTCCATGGGTATCCATGGCTTGGGGCTCTCTGGTTAACACGGAGAAGGCAGAACTGTGTTATCATGGGTTGGGCTACTGTGAGAAAAATTGTGACTTGATGGGCGACCATGCTTGAGGGGAAGAGGAAGACTGGATGCAGCTGAGTTTTGTCATCTTAGTGCATCAATTTCATGCACCGCCTTCTATGATCTGCACTCTCACATGTGTCATCTCAGGGCCCCAGGGCATAGAGGGGCCTCGTGTTTGGTGGAAGGATTGTCAGGATGGCACCAAGATCTAATGGCGTGGGTAAAGAAACTTGAGTGTGAGCTTTCCAGTTCAGTCTACACTAGTTCTGCTTCCTGCTGGCTGTGCTAGTCTGACATCCCAGCTTCACCTAGTGGCACAGCTTTAGCTTCTGTCTGTATTTGCTGGCAGGACAAACCCCAAGCTCCTGACTCCCTGGGGATTCCAGGAAAGTGACAGTGGAGTTTACACACTAGCAGGTGATTGGGCCTCAGCACAGTCTGTAGTTGGGAAGCAATCTTGTGTTTCCCAGGCACCCATCTGTGAAAGGAGAGCAAGTCTGTAGAGGGTCTGTTCATTTACTGAGGAAGGATTGCTGCCTAAGAGAAGAGATGTGTGCCCTCTCCTGTGTGGCATTTCGTTTCCAAGGGAAAAAGTACCAGGGCTTCTCAGTGCGTTGAGCCAGCCACTAGAGGAGCTCTGCTTCCCAGGTCTGGGAACATTTTAGAACCTACCTTCCTTGTTGAAGTTGTGTATTGCCAGTGCTGTTTAATCCTGCAGCATGAGCCTAGCCAGGGATGGGCTCTGGATAGCCACAGAGGTACCAAATACCTCCACTGTGGTGGCGGTGGTGGATAGGGAGTGGGGATGGAAGGTGCTGCATGGGACACGTGGCCTGGAGGACACCATGTTCCAGTTCTGGACTGTCTCCCAACAGATGAGGAAGACACCCCTACTCGCCTCTTCCTACTTCGATTCCTTAGGGTGCTGATCTGTGCTGGAGGGAAAGAGGAGTGATCAGGAGTCCTTTAGAGTATCTAAGGGGCCCACAGCTCACTTCAAGAGTAGAAAGGATACCTTGGATGCATGATGCATGACATTTGTCTTTAGTGTCACCATTAGACACAGAGACCAGAACTGTAATGTTTTTGCTGCAAACCATGCTGTCGGTGAGAGTGACACTGGTGCGGAGAGTAGCCTGTGACGTGGTAGCTCACTGATTCCCCAAAGCACCTAACTCTTGCCTACTTCCGTGCTTCTGCCCTTATTGTTCCCTCGGCCCAGCATGCTCTTCCATGCTTTGATCAGCGCGCTCTTATTGGTGGGCTAAGCTGCAGGCAAGCTCTCTGATCTCCTCTTTCCTTCCCCTGAAGCAGAACAACTTTCTTTCTTTCTTTCTTTCTTTCTTTCTTTCTTTCTTTCTCTCTCTCTCTCTCTCTCTCTCTCTCTCTCTCTCTCTCTCTCTCTCTCTTTCTTGTATGTGCCACCATACCCGAATTCAGTAGGCAGCTCAGCGGGCCCAGGGGTGGGGCCAGCATGACACGTGGTACCAGGGATAAAACTCCAGTCTCCATGTTTGGCTAAGCAGGTGCTTAGTCTGCTGAGCTATCTCACCAGCCCTGCTGTATCTTTCTAAGGACAATATTTATCACAAATTTGATTTCAAGCATCCAAAACATAGTCTTGGAGCTTCTCAAGGAGAAGAAGGGCTTCCAAGGTCACACACAAGTGGTTAGCCTGAGAAGTGGTGTGAGCGGATGCACCCGGAAGTCTTTTCCACACCAGGAGTAGACGGATGTAGATTGGGCAGCACATGAAGATTGCTAATATCTAAGCTGATAAAAAGCTCCTTAGCAGAATGGATTTGGGGCCAGACAAGACCTTGGCCAGTTGGAATTAGTTTCTGAGGTTGGTTGGAGTATGTTCTGAGCCTTTGTCTTGTGCAGCCTTAGTTTCTTGTTACATAGAAATATGATAATAGAGCCTATCTCGCTTAGACTGCTATAGAAATCACCTTAGGTGTTCCTTAGCCCTCTGTCAACTGAGAGTGATATCTGGTGGCTCACACAGATTGGGGCTCAGTTTCCCCATGGCCTTCTCACTGTCTGGCTTGGCAACCATCAGCGGCCTCAGTGGGGAGTTCTGTGGTGAGGAGGGGCTGGGCAGGCAGAGCAAAACTGTGCAAACCCAGGTAGGTGTCTTCACTCCATTTAGCCTCCTCTAAAAACTGGACACAACACTTGCAACCTCCTTCTTGAATAAATTACAACCATAGAAGGAAATGGTGACAATGAAACGTTTAGCACTGTGTCTGGTTGAAAAGAACAGAGCAATAGATGCTGTTGGTGCTGGTGGCAGTGATATGTGGGGGAGGAGAGAGGAGCTTAGGCTACATCCCGAGACCCATAGGAAGCTTTCGTGTAGGAGACAGGTCTGACCGGATTTGCATTTCACAAATCCTGGCCTGTCTGAGTGATGGGGAATGGAAAAGAACGTGGAGAGGTAGCAGTTGGGGGCTGGGGCAGATGTTCAGAAGGGAGGGGGCTGGATCTGGACAGGGCTACGCAGTGGGCGTGGAGGTGAATGGACTTGCTGGGAGAACCCAGGCAGAGAAGAGACCCCAGAAAGAGACGAGGAGCCACGAAGCGCGGAAGTTTTAACTTTAGTGGTGGCCGGAGGCTGGTACCACTCACTGAATCAGAGTGGAGGGTCTTTTCCAAACCCCCACAGTCTCCTGGTGTTCACTCCCATCTCCTGTGTGCAGCCCATCCTTGTGTATTTGTGCATTCAGTGAGTCTCTCGGCGTGCCACTGTGCTAACATATTCTGTAAATTTCAATATATACAATGAAATCAAATTATTAAATAATCAGATAAAAATGAAATAAGCAATATTTTCAAAGATCTTGCTGTGATTAAAATGGCTCCTTAATCTCATTAGCTGGAAAGCAAGGCAAAATGTCCACTCAGGGCGAAGCTGGTCATTAACGATAGTGGTTGGATGAAGATCCACATTTCAGGTTGGTTGCTTGGTGATTTGATTTGCATTTTTTTTTTTTTTGCCAGTTTCCCCTCACACGTGGCTTTTAGTTCTTTGCATGGGGGACAAGGAGCCATCACTAGGGGTGGGGCAAATGTCAGCAGCCTCAAGCTTGTGGGATTTGAATGACTCAACTCATGCATCTTTTCAGGAGTCTTTTTTTTTTTTTTTT
>PVJA010037315.1:0-20481 GCA_004027025.1 Myocastor coypus
TTTTTTTTTTTTTTTTTTTTTTTTTTTTTTTTGTCTTTTTGAGACAGGGTCTCGCTATGCAGCTTAGCCTAGCCTTGAACTCACTTTTTGTAGCCCCAGCCTAAGCTGGTTGCACCGATCCTCCTGCCTCAGTCTCCCAAGTGCTGGGATACAGGCATATGTCACCACAGCCCAGCAGGAAAATTTTTGAATAGAAATTTCTACAATGAGGGGGCTGGGGTGATAGCTCTGTGGCACGAGTACCTGCCTGGCAAGTGCAAGGTTGTGAGTTCAAACCCCGGTCCCGCAAAAAAAAAAAATCTAAAAAAGAAATTTCTACAGTGAAGATAAATAAACTCTAAGCACATGACAAGGTGCTCAACATTTCTGGCCACTCAGGGAAATGCAAACATAAGGAACAGTGAGGCACCACTTTATACAACTATTTTTACAACAATTGCTGAGGATATAGAGAAACTGGAAGCCTTAAATGTAGTGAAGGAGCACAGCAGCACCTTAGCTTCTCAGTTAGCTATAACTGTAGGTATGGAAATATAGATAGGTAGGAAGATAGATAGATAGATAGATAGATAGATAGATAGATAGATAGAGCTAGAGAGATAGAGAAATTCAATGGTTCCAGTTCTCCGAGACAGCCTGAATAGTGACACCAACCAATTCAATACTGCTCATCAGTATGGAGTTTCTTTTTGGCACGATGAAGTTGTGTTGAAATTACTGTGATGCCCGCCCAACTCTGCAAAATACTAAAGCCATTGAATTAAGCGTTCAAAAGGCATAAGTTGTATGGTATATGAATTACCATATTTCACTGCAACTCTTATTCAAGAACAAAACGAAAGATAAAACAGCTAAGGGTTCTAGATGCCCCTGGTAACTCTCCCAGGTCTCTGCTTGCCTGAGGTAGCAGGCTACAGAAAGGCACCCACAGCCTCTGTCCTGTTCAGGTCCTCTCGACCCACCTACCTTATAGTGTGACCCCAGGATTCCCGTAACTCTCTACCCACTCCAGCCACCAACAGGGAACAGTGTGGCTACTGTGAACCGCCAACTGCACATCAAGTATCACATCAGGGCTGCGCGGGGCGGCCACCATCTCTCCCCTGCTCAAAGCCCCAGAGCACTGCGCACCCTTGCGCCTGTACTCAGGGTGTGCGGCTGGCCCCACCCCTTACTTTTGGGACCTGAGCTCTCAGTTTCCGGTCCTCATGAGTCACCAGAAGGGCTGCCAGAGGATTACAGAGGACCTTGTCAAGTTTTAAGTTCGGGTAAAGAATGAACAATTTTTAGCAGAAGTATGTTCCTAATATTATATTATTGTTTATCTGAAATTTAAAATTTAACCGAGTATCCTGTTTTTTTTTTGTTTTTTTTTTTTTTTTTTTTTGAGACAGGGTCTCACTGTGCAGTTCAGGCTGGCTTTGAGCTAACTTTTGTAGCCCAGGCTGGTCTCGAACTCACAACGATCCTCCTGCCTCAGCCTCCCAAGTGCTGGGATTACAGGCGTGAGCCACCATGCCCGGCAATATCCTGTATTTTATTTGCAAAATCTGGCAATCCTACCTGCTGGCCTGCGTGTCATCCCCCTGAGACATATGAAGCGACTCTGACCCCAAAATCTCTGCTGTTACCCTTCCCTCTGGCCCCAGCAGGGATGGCGAACCTTTCAGAGAGGGTGCCCGAACTCCACCTCCAACCCCACTTATTTATTGCAAAGCGTTAACATTGCAATCAAACCTGAATATTGGGGGTTTAGTTTATTTTATTTTTTTCTTGCTTCAGAACTTTTGTTTATTTATTTGTATGGCTGGCTCAGCCTGCCCCAAGGGCAGGGCTGGCGCAGCATGTGGTGCCGGGGATCGAACTGCAGTCCCTGCAGCCACATAAGCTTTCCTAAGCAGGCACTTTAGACCGCTGAGCCATCCTGCCGGGCCTTGGGGGTTTAGTTTAGAAAACAACAAGTCGTAAGTTAACAACTTTGTCTTAAACACAATAACACATGTGCTGTAGGTTCACCATGACTGCCCTAGACAGTCACGCGGTTCCCTTCCCTCCCTGGGTCTTCATGGAGCAGAGCAGTGACTGCATCCTCTGCGCCTTCCATGGAGGAGCAGACTCTACCTGCGTCCAATGCTGGGCTTTTGCGTTCTGATCTCAGCCTCTTGCCTTCCCCTTGAGACAGGGTCTTACGATGGAGTTGAGGCTGGCCTTGAACTCACCACATAGCCCAGGCTGATCTTGTTTTTTTTTTATTTTTGAGACAGGGTCTCACTGTGCAGTTCAGGCTGGCTTTGAGCTCACTTTTGTAGCCCAGGCTGGTCTTGAACTCACAACGATCCTCCTGCCTCAGCCTCCCAGGCTGATCTTAAACTTGCAGTGATCCTCCTGCCTCAGTTTCCTGAGTGCTGGGATTATAGTACCTGCTGCCTGTGTGTTTAAGCAGGGAAATTTTTGAATAGAAATTTCTACAATGAAGATAAATAAACCCTAAGCACATGACAAGACGCTCAGTGTTTCTGGCCATTCAGGGAAATGGGAATGGAAGGCCCAGTGAGACACCACTTTATACAATTTTTGTTTTTTAACAATTGTTGAGAACATAGAGAAACCAGCACGCTTAAAAACAGTCAAGGAATGAAGCTGCTCTGGAAAACACTTTAGCTTCTCAGATAAACATTCAGCTATAACTATAGGTATGGAAATATAGACAGACACACAGACACACAGATTACATGATCCCAGCTCTCTGAGATGCCCGGAGTAGTGAAACCAACAAGTACATGACTGCTCACCAACGCTGTGGGAGGCAGGGCTACCTTATTGACCTGCCTGTTCCCAGTGTTTTGCACAGGGCCTGGTTAATACTATGGAGTGGAGGCTGGTGGGTTAATTTTTACTGAATGAGCGCCGAAGTGCTGCGCATGGATTATCTCATCTAATCTTCAAATGGGCCCAGAAGACAAATGCCACCAGGGTTTCACAAGTGACTGCTCAGGGACACAGAAACCCAGCCAAAGCACAGAGCAGGTGCAGCCTTCGGCCCGCATTCCAACCCAACCCCCATCCCCCAATCCCCACCCTATCCCCACCCACAGCCCTGCTGTCACAGGCCAAGATACCCAGGGATTTGCCCTTTCTGTTTAGGTGATCCTGGCTCAGGTGAAACACAGAGCCTCCGACACATCCCACAGTCTGTATGTGAGTTCACTGCCTTAATAAAGATTACTCTACCTGACACAATTATTGCTCAACATGGAGTGCTTTAAAAAAACCAGAAATTCCCATTCACCAGGCCTCTGTGTGGGGAGCTATACTCACTTTTATTTCTTCGTGAACATCAGGGTTTCGGAAGTTTAAATCAGGTTGCTCTTGCAGAAACTGGTGATAATAGCACTGCTTGCGCACTTCATCAAAGTGCCAGCTGGAGTTTCCGTACACACTTAACTGACAAACAGAAACAGCACATCAGTTGCTTAGCATGTTCTTGTCGTGATCTGGTTACTCACAGAGACACTGTCACTACCACAACAGGCCTTGCATAGGCGGAGGGAGGTAACCCTAGTTTTTCCTCTAAGGACAGAAGCATTAAGCTAAATGAACACTGAAAGTTCACGCTCTGCCCCCCCCCAGATGTTTCTATGACAGACCTGTCCCCATAGCTGCAGCTCAAAGAGGAGCACAGCACACTGAGGCTCTCGAGCTCAACAAGGTCCCCCTCTTAAAGAGTGGCCATCATAGCTGGGCGTGGTGGCGCACCTGTAATCCCAGCTCTTGGGAGGCTGAGGCAGGAGGATCGATGTGAGTTCAAGACCAGCCTGGGCTATAAAGTGAGCTCAAGGCCAGCCTGAACTGGCAAGACAGTAAGACCCTGTCTCAAAAAGACAAAAGAAGAAAAGAAAGAAAGAAAGAAAGAAAGAGAGAGAGAAGGCAGACTGTAAGCTAAGACTGACGATAGCCAGGACTCAGCACTATCACTAACTAGCTCTACATGACCTCGGTTATCCTGTCTGAAAATAGGAATGCGAACCTAACTCACAGTCCTAAAGCGTGGTTCAGATGAACTAATGAATAGGAAACACTTAGCAGAGAGCCTGGCACATAGCAAGCATTTAGGAAATGCCTGTGTCATTGTCACTTTAACAGGTGGGTGGGTTAGAAGGAAAAAATTGGACCAATGAGTGTGCCGGGCCTGCTAATCCCGAGGAGACACAGCGGGGCCCTGCACTGAGGCTGGGGGCAGAGGGTCCGGATAGGAGGTCACACAGCCACGCTGAAGCAAGTCAGCTCTGAAGGTCACCTGAGATAGATTTTAAAATGTTCTCTATTTTGAAATTTATAATAATATTCATGTGCCATCATATTTAAATGTTTAAAAAGGTCGACAGTGTGTGTGTATATATGCATAAATATATATTATATATATTTCCCTTTCCCCCATCCCAGTTGTTCTTTCTTTTTTTTTTTTTTTCTTTTCCTTTTTTTTTTTTTTTTGTCTTTTTGAGACAGGATCTCACACTCGCACCGATCCTCCTGCCTCAGCCTCCTGAGTGCTGGTATTACAGGCGTGCGCCACCACACCCGGCTTCCTTTTTTTTTTTTTGAGCTTAATATTACTGTTTCTGAATATCAAACATCTTACACTTAACTTGGAATCAGTATTTTCCATCAATCACTGATGCTCTAATAAATCCCTATACAATGTGGTAAAAGCAGTTATACATTTTTACACAGACATTTAGAAATCTAAGTATATACAAAGTTGTAGCTGGTCAATCCTACAGCATCTTTCCTAGTCCCTTTTGAGTAGTTTCTTTCCCTTTCAGAATCTCTGCTGTACCTTTTGGATCTTATTTACTCTTTCAGTTTCTTACACTAATGAAGAGGAGGCCCTGGATTCAAATCCCAGTATTGTGAAAAATAAAAATAAAATAAAAACTAAGAAGAGAAAAGGAGCTACTGGGGTGGAGCAAGATGATCTTGAGAAAAAGCCTAAAAGGAGACAGACCAGAGCAGGAGGATCTGGCTAGGACAGCTGAGTTGTCAGACAGAACATAGCATGCTTGGGCAACTCTGAACGCCAGAAAACAACACATGGCATTGTGGGACAGCCACGCCTTGGTCTCCATGGGAATGTGTTCCTGAACCACTGTCCCACCTTGAATACCAAAATCTGCAGAAGCTCAAATCTGTTCTGAAATAGCCTAATATTTGCACAGCACCCACCCATACATATCCTGCTGTGTTCTGGATGTCACCTCTAGGTCACTCATGATACCTACTACAGTATAAATACGATGATAACACCGTATTGTTTAGACATCTGTGACCAGAAAAGTAGACGTACTAACGCAGTACAGACGCAATTTCCCTCTCATAAAATATTTGCTGCATATAATTCGCTAAGCCTATAGATGCAGAACCTACAGGCAGGAGGGCTAGCTGTACAAGCTTAAACGGCACAATGTTCTATAGAGAAAAAGATTCTTTTTTGTCTTTTTGAGATAGGGTTTCACTATACTGTACCAGCTGGCCTTAAACTTGCCGTGATCTTCCTGCCTCAGCCTTCTGAGTGCCAAGAATACAAGCGTGTGCAAGGACAGCTGGCCTATAATGAATAATTATGTGCTCTTTATATAATACCAGATGTAATTGGATAGGCTAAATTGTTATTCGTTAACTCTGTTGACCCCAGGCAGAAAGTGTGTGGGCTCTGTTATAGCAAGAAGATGGGACAGGCAGGTAGCGTGGCGCCTGTCCCTTCTGTGATTGTGGTTCGCTGCTGGGCGTGGTGTGGAGGAAGGAGGCGGGTACAGAGGGCACAGCGACCAGTTGGATTTAAGGAATTCCCCAAGGTTTATGGGTTCAGTTCAGGTGAGAACAACAAAAAAACAAGATGTGTCCAGAGGGTGCAGATGCCAAGTTCCAGACTAGAAAGCAGATGGGTGCGCCCATTTACACCCAGTGCTTTACCAACCTGGGTGGCAAAAAAGCCAGGAAGCAAAGGGTCTGCGCAGTAGCAAAATAGTCCTGAAACAGGTCTTGCTTTAACTTGCCCTTAACCACCCAGCAGAAAAGTTTAACCACGAGGCATAAAACGTAAAGCTAGATTAGTATGCTGAGCTGTAAGAGGCTTAAATCAACAGCTTCCACCATTGCCAGTTTCGCCAATAACCCACTGCAATTATGGAACACTAGATTATGCATACAACTACTTTGTCTGAGCTCAATGAGAATAAATTTTTTTGTACCAATAATGATTAGAAAAATTATCACGTCTACCCCCTGGGCTCTATATAACTACTAGGAGAACAACAATATACACTGTCTCAAATACTGGAAATGTACTAGTAATGTGCTTTGAAACTGTCACGTTGTTATTTCTTATTAAATGCATAAACACACACAAACCAAGAAAATGTGTATCATATGTATGTATGTTACTGTTTCTGCCTTTGTTTTTGCTATTTGTTTTTGTTTTTACTCTTTAAAATAAAATAACATTGAATAAAAAAAAAAAAAACGAATGGGACGTGGAATCCCTGGGGAACGAGGGGGAAGAAGGTTTGGAAACGAGAATAAGCGGGGAGCACCCGCTCCACTGGGAAATCGGACACCCCAGCCGTGGCCTCAGTAAACCTCAGGGACCTCTCTGTTGTTTTCTCTTCCCACACCTGTAGCTTCTCCCGTTTTCCTTATGACAGCGTCCTGCACAGCAGCTCTCTCTCCGCACACCTGCCCTTACCCAGTTGTTGGGTGGAGTGGTTACGCCGTTCTCGTGAGCGCAGTCGCGCCAGATGTAATAATCGGTGTATTTCCCAGTCCGTGTCCTACTCATTTCAAACCAAGGATGTTTATCGCTGGTGTGGTTCGGTATGAAATCGATTATTAATTTTAAACCTAATGAGGAAAAGCATTTCAAATGTTAGTAAAAGACTGTAGCGGAATAATACATCGTGGTGAAGGGGAAACGCTGTAGGGGGGGCAGTTGGCGACCCGTGTTTCTCACCTCTCACCCCCTTTTTCTCCATCCCACACAACTCACCCTTATCATGGGTGGCCGCGAGCAGATTCTCAAAATCTTCCATCGTTCCAAAAATAGGATCAATTTCTTGGAAATCTTCAATGCCATATCTGAAATCTTTAAGGGACGATTTGTAGAGTGAAGTAATCCAGATGGTTTTTATATTTAAAGCAGCGAGATAGTCCAGTTTATCTTGAATACCTGAAGAAAAAGAAGCAATGGCATAAATAAATCTTGATTTGCTTTTATCTGAAAGATTAAAAATCAAATGGACAGACATGGTGATGTGTGCTCGGAATACCAGCACTCCAAAGGCTGAGGCAGGAGGATGCCCATGAATTCAGATTCAGCCTAGGCTACAGAAGAATTCAAGGTTACCCTGTATGACAGGTGAGACCCTGCCTCAAAAATTAAGCTAAATTAAAATGAATATGTCAGGCTAGGGAGATAGTTCAGCAGTCTAAGCACCTGCCTGGCAAGCACAAGAACCAGAGTTAGATCCCCAGTACCAAATGCTGTGCCAGCCCTGATGCCAGGCGTGGTGGTGCACACCTGTAATCCCAGCACCGGGGAGACTGAGACAGGAGGATCCCTACGAGTCTAAGCTGTGTAACAAGATCCTATACCAAATAAATATAAAAATGATTTTTTAAAGATTTTTAAATGATTTGTTTTATTTCTACTGGGGGAAAGAAGAGGATAAATAGCAAATAGAACTGTTTTCCAAACTATTCTCCATCATGTGTACACAGCCACATGCATACATATACATACATGTACCCAGATTACCCCACCAAAACAACAACAGCAATAACCCACAAAAATCAAAACCCCTCAAGTTGCACCAGTACTTCTTTTTTTTTTTTTTTTTTTTTTTTGCAGGACCAGGGTTCAAACTCATGACCTTGCACTTGCTAGGCAGGCACTTGTGCCTCAGAGCTATCTCCCCAACCCCAGTACTTCATATTTTGACCAGAAGAACAGATCCTTGATTTTGCAGAACGTACAAAATCAAATGACTGAAAAATGCTGAACAGCATTATTATTATTATTATTATTATTATTATTATTATTATTATTATTATTTTCTTTTTTAGATAGGGTCTCCCTATGCAGTTCAGGCTGGCCTTGAGCTCACTTTTGTAGCCTAGACAGGTCTTGAACTTGTACTGATCCTCCTGCCTCAGCTCCCAAATGCTGGGATTACAGGCATACACCACCATGCCTGGCCACTGACAGCATTAATAGGCAAAATATTCTACTACTGAGCTAGTAACAGATGATGTTCTCTGTGTTGGTTAAACTTTGGACCCACATAGCTGATTTATGAATTCTAGTCCATGCCAGCTTCCAAAAACCAGAAGAGATTAAGCTGACTTTATTTTTTGATGCTTCGTCAAAATTTTCTACAAGATCAGGGCCATGGTCATCCGCCTCGCACATGTCCTCCAGGTGCGGTGCTTCGCTGTGCAAAGCTTGCTGTGGGAACTGCTCAGCTGGGGGCCTCAGGCTTGTGAAGCTTCCGCACCCACTGGCTTAGTATTCCAGGAAGCGTTTCTGGGAGGGGCTCGGCTGCTGCACAACCAGTGATTATAAAGCTGTTAGCAGAGCGGGAAGCTCGGGCTTCAGGATTGTTGAAGCGAACTACTGTTCCATCGCCTTCAATCGTGGCCAGCTCTTCAGTACCAGCTATGTTATTTTTCAGAGCACTCTGAAGCTTTGTCAACAGCTGTTCTACATACTGCCTTTCTGTGTGCTGTACCCTTGCCCCCTGTCCAGACCTGAGCCTGAAGTCTGGCTCTTTTTCAGTCATGCAGTCCTGCTTTTCTCTTTCTCCTCTCTCTCTCTCTCTCTCTCTCTCTCTCTCTCTCTCTCTCTCTCTCTCTCTCTCTCTCTCTCTCTCTCGCTTTTTAATTTATTTACTACAGGGTCCATAGGGTCTCACTATGTAGACTGGACTTGTAGTGATCCTCTTGTTTTCAGCCTCCCAAGTGCTGGCATTATAGGCACACGCCGCCATGCCCAGTCTCAATCACCAGTTCAGTGCATCCGGGGGTAGGGCAGGAACGGCTCACTGGGGATCGAGTCTGCTTCCTACATCTGCCTAAGCAGGCCCTTGAATCACTGAGCTATCTGGCCGACCCTGACTAACTCTTCTTGATTCATGCTGTGGGTAAATCTGAAGCAAGGAGGGCCCTCCAACACCAGTACATGGCAAGAGCAAGATTAAAAAAAAGTTTAAGTCAATGTCAGGTCAGGGAGGTAGTTCAGTGGCATAAGTGCCTGCCTGGCAAATGCAAGGTCGGCCATAAAATTTAAAAAAAAAAAAAAAGAGAGAGAGAGAGAAAGCAAGAGACAGATTTTCGGAGGAGACCTGTCCCGGGTGACGAGTGAGAACTGCTGGCCAGACAAGCATCTGTACGGAGTGGAGAGTAAATTAAATGGCCTCCAACAGGCTTTCAGCCGATGGAATAATTGCTGGGCTCTGGGCGGTTTCTAAAATGCCAGGAATGAAAAGGCACTCAAGAGATGAGCCACACAGGAGCGCGCTTACCGAGACGCCCAGGCAGATTTCAGTTTTATGAAAGAGAAGGCCACAAACTAGTGTCTTCGTGGCCACCTCCCTGAACGGGTCAGGAGCACCCACCTTTCAGATCTCCATTCCCATCCTTGTCGCTGTCCTTGAAAGACCTTGGGTAGATCTGGTACATGGGCCCTGCCTGCCACCAGTCGAGGCACTTGGGCGAGATGGCGATGATGGCCACGGTGGCAGCGATGAGCAGGAGCACCACCACGATGGTGAGCCAGAAGAGGATCTCCCGGGGCACGCGGTAGCGGGCCTGGCCCGAGAACTGGAACAGCACCTCCTTGGGCATCCCCGCGTAGGGCCGCAGAGGCGGGGCGTCGGGCTCCTCTGGGCCGGTCATGCTCACGGTGCTGCTGGGCTCCGGTTCCAGTTCTGGAGCGTCTTCGTTTTGGACAAACCCATTGTTTGTCTGACAGCCCTTCCAGCTCATCCGGAGGGAGTCTTTCTTGCCTTTGTCTTCAGCCATGGCTCCTTGCACCTCCCCAGCGGGCGTCCTGTAGCGAGAGGAGGGCGGAGAGGTGCGCTGAGCGCTCCGTCTTTAATGAGCTTTGCACGGTTTATAAATAAGCCTGGCTGGACAAAGTCCAGCCACGGAAGAAAGGGTAAAGGTAAAGGGGATGTTAAAGTATCTTTTCACACTAGGGGCGGTGGTAGCCATAGAGACACCACCAGCTGAGGCGGGGAGCAGGAAGAAGGGCAGAGCTCCTCCGCCTGGTGAGGATGGCACCTGGGTGAGGACGCCCTGGCTTGTAGCCGCTAATGTCAAAAGGTGGAAGGTATGGAAATGCCCCCCACTGGATAGATGGATAAACAAAGCGTGGAAGGTGCAAAACAGCAGAGGCTCTCAGAGTACTCAAGTTTATGGAGACTGAAAACAGGGACACCAGAGGTTGAAGGAGTGGAGGGGGCGTCAGGGTGTAGGGGGGCTGAATTTCCGTTTGGGATTAAGGACAATTTCTGGGGATGAGCAGCAGCGGTGGCTGTATAACAATGTAGATGTACTTTGAGCCCTAACCGCGAAAAGGGTCAAAGTGATAAATGCCTATTATTACAAACATGTTTAACACTTCAAACTTTTCTTTTTAGCTAAGTGTAAGAAAAAGAAACAAGTCTTGAATTTTGTACTATGGAGAGTGCAATTTTATTTATTTATTTATTTATTTATCTATTTATTTATTTATTTATTGCAAGAGGAAACACAAAGATTTTCCTTTTTTTTTTTTTTTGTTTTGTTTTTGTTTGTTTTGTTCTTTGAGCCAGGGTCTTATTATACAGTCCTGGCTGGTCTTAGACACACTCTGTAGCCCAGGCTGGCCTAGAACTTGCACTAGTCCTCCTACCTCAGTTTCCCGACTGCTGGGTCACAGATGTTCGCTCCGACAGCAGGCTCATTTTCTTTTTGTCTTGAAGAATTCTCTTCCTATGAAGCCACACACAGAGGACCAGGAGGCTGAGAACCACGCTTGGTTAACTTCATGCTAACTCAGTTCGGGCTGACTCGAGATCCTTCCATGCATATACTCAGCTGGTCCAAGCCTGCTTAGTCTTCTTACCGAAGGGTGTGGCCGCCCCTTATTAGAAGCGCCTCCAGAAGGTGGGGGAGAAGAGGAGCCGGTGCTTACTAGAAGTTAGCAGTCCTCCACGCTAGCGCCACCTAGTGGTCTAATCATTGACAAGGCTGAGGAGACCGTGCTAAGCTTGGAAGTGCTTTTCCAAGGACTCTGTGACTTCAAAGGAATGTGATGATTCGGGGTTTCCTTCAATCAGTGGCCCTTGAGACAGCCCTGTGACTCATGCCAGATAAATAAGATTGTCTCTGCAAAGGCTCAAAGTTACTTGGTCCCCAACACTGGTGGTGGTGGTAGCAGAGTTAATTCTAGAAATTCAGTCACTCTTTGGGAGAAAAGCCATGTGCAAAAATACCTACAGTTTAAAATAATTTTAAATTATAAAAACATTTTTGTAATAAAACTTTAAATTACAGGGACCAGGGAGATAGCTCCATGGCACAAGTGCTTGCCTGGCAAGTGTAAGGTCATGAGTTCGAACCCCAGTCCCTCAAAAAAAAAAAAAACAAAAAAAAAAAAACACTTTATTAAATTATAAATGCACAATGGTAAAAATGTCACAAAAACTCCTTATTATAGCACTGTCTTCATGACAGAAATATTCCTTTTTCTCTTCTGTATATTTTATTTAAAATAACAGTAATGGTTTGCACTTCCAGAACATAAAGCTGGAAGCTTTTTTTTTTTTTTTTTTTTTTTTTTTTTTTTTTTTTTTTTTTTTCAGTGAAGGGTATTCAGGGTCTCACTGCTAGACTGGGCTCATAGTGATCCACTTGTTTACAGCCACCCAAGAGCTGGGATTACAGGGGTGCACCACTACCTCTCAATTGCCAGTCTCAGTGCACCCTGGGGGTGGGGATCAAACCAGGGCCCCTGGACCTGCTTGCAGGTGCTTTAATCCACTGAGCTATTTGGCCAGCCCCTCAAACTGGAAGCTTTCGAAAAACACTTGGGAATAACTATCTGGGTCTTTGGTAGAAAGATATTTATTAACAAATTTTAAAGAAGAGCTCTTTTTTTCTGTTCCTTTTCTGTTTTGCTAGGACTCTTTTTTTTCTTCCAGAGCCAAGGATTGAACTCAGGCCCTTGCACTTGCCAGGCAAGCACTCATTCTACTGAGCTATCTCCCCAGCCCATGACTGGTTATATTTACAGTATCACAAAACATATTAATGGAAGAACATTGGGAAAATACATCTGCAGTAAGTATACCAAAGCAAAGCATAAACACCAGTTTTTAGGAGCATTTTCTGACGCTGCTCAAAGGTACAGTCAGTTTTAACTAGAGTCCAGGAACCTCATGCAAATTTTTTAAATGAATCAGTTATTAACTCCAAGATAAATAAAACTTACATCAAAACTTAGTGTACCGGTTACCATGAGATGTCAACTTGAATGGATTAGGAAATGTCTAGCGGATAAGAGAAGCTCCCTTCTGAGGTATGGTAGGACCAGGCGTAGGGCTCTCTCTGGTGCTGGCCCATCTCTCTCCTCCCTGGACTCATTCTCCTGTCCCGCTGCCCAGGCAGCATGCAGTGAGCAGCCCCCTCCCACCAGGCCCTTCTACCCTGTTTTTGCTGCTGGGCCAGCCAGCCATGGACTGGATTCTCCACACCGCAAGCCAATCAAAACTCTCCTCCTTTCAGTCAGGAGTGTCAGGAATTTGGTCTAGCTAAGGAGAGCTCATTAATGAAGCTGGCTGAATGCTAAGAAATGGACATATTAGCCAGGAATGGTGGCTCACGCCTGTAATCCCAGCACTTGGGAGGCTGAGGCAGGAGGATCGGTGTGAGTTCGAGACCAGCCTGGGCCACAAAAGGGAGCCCAAGGCCAGCCTGAACTGCATAGCAAGACCCTGTCTCAAAAAGACCAAAAAAAAAAAAAAAAAAAAAAAAAAAAAAAAAAAAAAAAAAAAAAAAAAAAAAAAAAAAAAAAAAAGAAATGGGCATATTCACAGGCCAGAGTAGATGGATATTGACCACATCGAGTGATTTGACCCAGTATCATCAAAGGACCTCCCTTGGTTGACCAAAGGTGAAAATCTTAATGAAAACATCAACTCATTGATTTGAACAAAGGTTGTGCTATAGCTACTGGAGGAATAAATGGAGTAGAGAAGGATTAAAATCCTCCACAGCTAGGGGACTGGGGAGATAGCCCCATCACACAAGTGCCTGACTGGCAAGTGCAAGGTCGAGAGTTCGAACCCCAGTCCTGCTAAAAAAAAAAAAAAAAAAAAAAAAACAACCTCCACAGCTGTGACATGAAGCCCAAACTGTGCATAATGTCTAAAAGGTCTGATTCAGGAAATAGCAGAAAATCAATCCAGAGAGCTCAACATTGTTTGCCTTTTTAATTATTATATTCCTATGTCTGTAATAGTAGCATATATTTATATGATAAAAATAGACCTAAAAATAAGGGGGCTAGGGTAGAAGCCCAGTAGAATAGGTGCTTGCCTGGCAAGCACAAGGGCTTGAGTTCAATCCTCGGTTCCAATAAATAAATAAATAAATAAATAAATAAATAAATGTATGTCAGAGACAGCTCAGTGGACTAAGCCCCTTCTTAGGCAAGCGTAGGGACCAGGGTTCAATCCCTGGCACCACAGGCCCTGCCAGCCCAACCACCATGGTTCCCTGAGCTGGCAACAGAGCCCAGGTATGGTGGTGCACACCTGTAATCCCAGCACTGGGGAGACCGAAAACAGGAGGATCATGAGTCCAAGTTGCACAGTGAGTTCCTGTACCAAGTACACAAATAAATAACTCAATGTGGCCCAGTGGCACATGCCTATAATCCCAGAACTCTAGGAGGCTGAAGCAGGAGGATCGCAAGTTTGAGCCCAACCTGGGCAATCTAAAGATTTAGCAAGTTGTAGCCTTGGCCCGGTGTGGGGGCTCGTGCCTCTGATCCCAGCATTCAAGAGGCTGAGGCAGGAGGACCATTGCAGGTAGGAGACCACCCTGGGCCACAAAGTGAGCTCGGGGCCAGCCTGGACTGCATAGCAGGAACCAATCTCAAAAAGACAGGCCAGCCAAATAGCTCAGCAGATTAAAGTGCCTGTAAGCAGACACAGGTACCAGCAGTTCAGTCCCTGGGCCTGCTGTGCTGGCGCTGCCCCCGGGGATGGCAATTGAGACTGGGCGTGGTGGCATGCTCCTATAATACCAGCTCTTGGGAGGCTGTAAACAGGCAGATCACTACAAGTCCGATCTAATAGTGAGACCCTGAACACCCTGTAGACCTTTCCCTAAAAAAAAGATCTAGTCTCAAAATTAAAGAGGTGCTAGGCATGTAGCTCTCTGAGAGGACCCTGGATATCACACACATACTCACACACACACACACACACACAGACAGAGCCAAAAAAATCTGCTTTTTAACTGATCCTCCTGCCTCAGCCTTCCAAGTGCTGGGATTAGAGGCATGCGCCACCACGCCCGGCTAAAGAATTTTTTTAAAAAAAATGAAATAAATTAAAAAATTGTAGTGATTGGATAAATATTATTTAGTAAATTAATGCTGCATAACTAGCGATTTTAAAAAATAATAAAGCTATGTGATTTACTTTATTCCTTAAAACAAAAATAAATTCTATGTAAATCAGATTTGTTTTGTGATGGGTTTGCAGATTGTCTGGACAGGGTCTTGATATGTTTATAGTTTGGGCTGGCTTTGAACTCACTATGTTGTCTGGCTGGCCTCAATCCCCAGTACCAAAAAATAAATAAATAAATAAATAAATAAATAAATAAATATTTAAAAAAAAACAATTTGGAGTTAAAAAATTTTCCTAAGTATAATAGAAAGTATGAAACCTAGATTCTACAAAGGAAAGGGTCAGCACATTTAGTTCTGGAAAGTATAAAGGAACAGACAAATCTGCAGAGAAAAAAGGGAAATGACAAACTCGAGGAAAATGCCTCTGATGGCCTTTTTCACAGTGTAGACACTTACTTTACAAATTAACACTGAAAAGTAGAAAAAGGAACAAAGGGTATAAACAGACCACTGGCAAGAAAAAATGCAAGTGGTTCATAAACATAAAATGCAAACTACACTCAAAGTTAAACAAATACTTAAATGAAAAGATCAGGGGCTTGTGGCCGGGGAGATAGCTCTGTGGCACAAGCGCCTCCTTGGGAAGTGCAAGATTGTAAGGTTGAAGTCCAGTCTGCAAAAAAAAAAAAAAAAAAGATCACAACATGGGGGGTCCGGGGAGATAGCTCAGTAGAGTAGGCACTTGTCTGGCAAACACAAGGTCCTCAGTTCAATCCCTGGTACCACCAAAAAAAAAAAAAATCATAGCATTTTTTTTTTCTTTTTATGTATTTGGTACAGGGGCTACAGGGTCTCACTACATAGATCAGACTTGTAGTGATCCTCCTGTATTCAGCCTCCAAAGTGCTGAGATTATAGGCACACCACCTCTCAGCATGCCCCAGGGGCAGGGCTGGCACAGCACCCCAGCCCCTGTGCTCTGCCTAAACAGGCCCTTTAATCCACTGAGCTATCTGGCTGGCCCTGGTCATAGCATTTCTTAAAATATCATCGTGGCCTAAATGAGAAAGTTCACTAATACCCAGAACCAGAAAATATGCAAGGAAACAATACTGCCCCATACTCATGATGTGAATATAAACTAGGACAAATTTGCATAGAAATATATAATGAACTGTATAAGGTTTTTATATATTCTTTTCGTTCCACAGATTGAACTCAGGACCTTGCTCCTTCCAGGCAGGCCTTTATGCCGCTGAGCTATCTCCCTGGCCCTGAACTATGTAAGTTTGGACCCCAAAAGTACACTGCTGAAAACATGGTGGTGATGTAATTGACAAGATTTGTGTCCCAAGATATTGAGGGCCATCGTGAGGAATCAGTTCCCTATGGGACACATTCTGCGATGGAAACCCAGAATTCCTCCAAGAATGGGTTCATTTTGTGAGCTGAAAATAAAAAATGTCTATACTATACTGCGACATGGACAAATGTTTTAGGGCAGTAAGTAGAAAGTGACCAGAGTTAGGTGAAGAGAGAGCAGACATGGTGAGACGTGCGGGTTAAATTTTCAACTAGTAGCTGACTGCAGGCCAAGAATAGAACAAGAGGGTGGGGCAGGGAATCGGGACTTTGCCTTTTGACTTCACCCTGGCTGACTTTTTATTGGCTTTCAGCATATAACTTTGTAATAAGGAGAAAGGAGAGCAGGAATGACCACATCATTAAATTCAATGATTGCACTTCTTAAAAACCTAGTTGAAGGAAGTAATCTGAGACAGGGACAATAATTTGGATCTAAAAACACATTAACTACAGTGTTATTGATAAAACAGCAAACACTGGAAATAACCAAGTGTTCAGTGAAATAAAATTAGCTAAATAAATGGGTGTATTGCTGGCAATTCATTATAATTCCTTTATTTTATTTTATTTATTTATTTATTTATTTTTGTGGGACCAGGGTTCGAACTCACGACCTTGCACTTGCCCAGCAGGCACTTGTGCCTCGGATCTATCTCCCCAGCCCCAATTCCTTTATTTTTTAAATTAATTTTGTGTTTTTGCTTTTTGCTGTACAGGGCTTGAACTCAGGACCTTGTGCTTGCCAGGCAAGCAGTTATTCTACTGAGATATCTCTCCAGTTTAAAATTAATTTTATTGGTACACTTTACAAATACATAGATAACATACATCATATGGAATTGTACCTGTACATAATACATCTTGATTATAATTCCTTTAAAAATAAAATATTGGCTAAATAGATCATTATATACTCATGTGATAGAATATTAGCCATTGCCGGGTGTGGTGGCACAGGCCTGTAATCCCAGCACTTGGGAGGCTGAGGCAGGAGGATTGGTGCAAGTTCGAGACCAGCTTGGGCTACAAAAGTGAGCTTAAGGCCAGCCTGAACTGCATAGCAAGACCCTGTCTAAAAAAAAAACAAAAAGAATATTAGCCACTGATCAGACTTCCAAAGGTTTTTTAAAAGAGTTTTAATGAAATGGAAAAAGTCCATATTACATTTTTTAAAATGTATTTACTATAGGGTCCTACTACACAGACTGGACTCCTAGTGATCTTCCCGTTTTCAGCCTCCCAAGCGCTACGATTACAGGCGCACCACCATGCCCAGTCTCAATCATAGTCTCAGCATACCCCAGGGGTGAGGGTGAGGCTGGAACAAGTAGGCCGGGGATTGAACCCCAGTCCCTGCATCTCGGACACTTTAATCCTCTGAGCTATCTGGCTGGCCCTCCTGTTACATTTTTTGAGTGGAAAAATTAATGACATAAATTATCCCGATTATGTGAAACAAAAAACCCACACATACATGTAAAGTCCCATTCAGAAACAGTTTGTAGTGTTTATCTCTGAGTTTAGGGCTAAGACTGGTATGCATTTTGATTTTTAATTTTTTAAATTTTTCTAATTTGTGTATAATAAATGCATATTTCTCTATCTTGAGAAAATAATCAGTTACAGGGCCTTGAATTGGGAGTCTGTCAAGAAACTCCTAGGCAGGTAGCAGACTTCGGGGTACAAGGATTCCTCCAAAAAATAGCCACTCCAAATTAAAAAAAAAAAAACTTATTAATGTCTAAAGAAAAGGAAAATACATATTTAATTAACAAGTACTCAAACACTAGGAGGGAAGAAACTGGCAGTGATCTGAAGAAGATGGCCACAAAGCTAAGAGTCTCACAGTTACTAATTTTCAAAGAGACTTAAAGGAAACACTGATAAAGTGCGGAACCTGGCACTGAGAACAACTTGTAAATATGACTAACGGACAAACACTTGGATAATTAGAACAAAGAAAGCTCAGTATATTGAAACTGCATGTGAATTATACAATCAGGCTGAAATAAACAAAAGAATCAATTTTCTAGAAAGTGGGTGACAGGACAGAAACCAGAGATACCCTGCAGTTAAATGAACATAGAAAGCAATCATCAGTGAAAATTAATACATCAATGAATTTCAAAGCCATCGCATCCTGGTACTTCTCGGCGGCAAACCTACGAAGTGGCATATAAAATGTCAGGTTTGTCAATATTTAAAATAAAAAAGGATTTCCTGTGTCGCGTTTACCTGTGGGTGACCTGGCTCTCAGAGGCTGCTAGCAGAGCGTGGGATGCACACACCGTCACCTGTATGTCTGTGACTCCCCGGGGCCTGGGACATTATCAAATGGATAAAAGAATGGCTATTTCGCCGGGCGTGGTGGCTCACGCCTGTAATCCCAGCACTCAGGAGGCTGAAGCAGGAGGATCGGTGAGAGTTCGAGACCAGCCTGGGTTACAAAAAGTGAGCTCAAGGCCAGCCTCAACTGCACAGTGAGACCCTGTCTCAAAAAGACAAAAAAAAAAAAGAAAAAGAAAAAAAATCTTTTAAAAGCTAGAAAACAATTTATGTATATTTTGCATATGTATAGCAGCACATTTCATTTACAGAAATATGTTCTCAGAATATTTATTTACTAATATATTTATCTTAAGCCATGTCTTATGTTGAGAGTGTGACATTGTTGGAATAATCATTGAAAATGACTAACACAAGGCCCTGTAAATACGTGATAATTGCACACAGATTTTACATACTTCAGACCAAAAATGATTTAAAACAAGTTGTAGTCTTTTACGGTTTTGTAACAAATTATATAAATGACAGTAAAGAAAATACAATTTCATCAAGTATGTGTTATAAAAAAGAATATGGCCAAGGGGCATTCAGTGAATCAAAGAGATTGCCAAATTATATATAAGAAAGTAATATACAGTAAGTCATGACAGTAAAAAGTACTTCCCTAATAGGATTAAGAAATATAAATTAAAATGTTATGAAGGAATGCAATGGTTAGCTGCAATAACAACCCCATTAGCCAGGTGTGGTGTACACACCTATAATCCCTGCACTTGGGAGGCTGAGGCAGGAGGATCAGTGCAAGTTCGAGACTAGCCTGGACTACAAAAGTGAGCTCAAGGCCAGCCTGAACTGCATAGTGAGATCCTGTCTCAAAAAGACTAAATATAGAAAGGTTAATGTTTAGTTGTTTGATCAATCTTATATACCTATATGTATTAATCTAAACTGATCCGATGATGAAAATATGTAATATAACCATTGTTAAATTTAAACAATAAAAGAATTGGAAAAAAAAAAGACTAAATACATACATACATACATACATACATACATACATACATTTGAGTGCCAGGGAGATAGCTCAGAGGAATAAGTGCTTGTCCAGCAAGAGCAAGGTCCTGAGTTCAAATCCTGATTCTACCAAAATAAATACATTTGGATATATCTACATAACTACCAAATAAATATATAAACAGTAAACCTCTATTGCTACTTACCTTAAACAGGTCACGTGGAAGTGTTCATGGGAAAAGCACCTCAAGTCATAAAATACAGAGCACTCATTTGACTTTCATCTCAACTTCCCATTTCTTGGCATATTTTAAAATAAAATTATCAATCTTTATTTGGTAGATTTGGAAGAATTTATAATGAATATCATAAATCCAACATCTGTATTTTTTTTAAGAACCATAAACCTTAATAAGGTACAAAATACATCCCTGCCACTCTGAAATGTATGATTTTCTCCTCTTCTTCTTGGCAGTATGCTAAGGATCAAACCCAGGTCCTTCCCACCGAGCTAATCCCAGCCCCCCCCCTTTTTTTTGTCTTTTTGAGACAGGGTCTCACTATGCAGTTCAGGCTGGCCTTGGGCCCACTTTTGTAGCCCAGGCTGGTCTCAAACTCGCACCAATCCTCCTGCCTCAGCCTCCCAAAGTGCTGGGATTACAGGCGTGTGCCACCATGCCCGGCCACAATTTCATCTTTTTTTTAGCTTTTTAGACACATGGATTTAAGTAGTCCTTAGTCATTTGTGTCTGTTTTTGAGAAGTTTCTGGGATTCCTAATGTTGCTGGACAAATTAGTACTTTGCTCATTCTTACTGCCAAATAAGCACATGGATGTGGTTTATCCATTCACCAACTGGCACATTTGAGGGTGTTTCTAAGTTGGAGATTTAGGGCCAGTAAAATAGCTCAGTGGACTAAGCATCTGCTTAGGCAAGCACAGGGACAAGGGTTCAATCCTGGGACCCACATGTCACACTGGCTCCGCCCCTGTGCATGTTGAGCCAGTGACTGAGTCCTGGTGTGGTGGTGCACACCTGTAATTCCAGCTGTGGGGAGGCTGAAAATAAGATTACTTCCAGTTTGAGCTGTATGAGACCCTGTACCAAATACCTAAAAATGAAAAAAAAAAAAAAA